>CAKAOH010001083.1:0-29922 GCA_916701665.1 Sebastiscus tertius | reverse complement strand
ACACGCACACACACACACACGCACACACACACACACACACACACAAACACACGTGGCATGCCTACTCTACCATCTCTGGGATATGTGCATGGATATTCATAACTCCCCTAACACTACACTATATTCCTAGATAGAGCACTTTTGCCTAGAAAGCATTTCGTGTGTGTGTGTGTGTGTGTGCGTGTGTTTGCGTGTGTGTGTGTGTGTGTGTGTGTATCAGGGCTCAGAGATCAGGTACTGCAAAGCTGCGTGCGAGAGCTCTCTGGGGGCTTTTCCTTGACAGACTTGCCACTTGTTTTTCTCGCCTGTGTGTGTGTGTGTGTGTGTGTGTAAACCAACCTTTTTAAAGCTCAGTAAGTGTGTGATGCACCATTTCACTGGTTTCATGTGACTGGCAGACGTAATGATGGGATCTCCGCATTCACACCTCCCCTTCTAAAGATGCAACATTATGCAGATGTATATGAGCTTTAAGTTGAAATGGTGCACATTATTCTAACATCTAAAGCACATTATAATGACAATGTGATGCTCTTTTACCCTTGCAAAGTAGATGATTAGCAGGCCATGTCACTTACATGTTTAATTTAAACCATATCAGCCACACAATAATGTTCAAGTATTTTTATGTGTTCAAACATTTCTTGGGAGATCTTTAAATAAAATATGTCTTATTTTTCTTTGCATTAGTTTCTCAGTTTTACTCGAGCATTAGTTTCTCATTGTTTTACTATTTTTACTGTCTTATAATTCTGTTTGTGCCCCCCCCACACTTTCAAAAGCTCAATTTTTTTGTTTTAACCACAAAAATGGTGCTTAATACACGACTGTTTGGCCAGCCGTCAGATTCTGGCTGTGTACGTGAATTGAGCTACTGATATACTCCAAAAGAACTGCCATGGACGTGTAGCGGACACAGACAGCCTGCCTACGCAGTTCTACAGTACATTTTGGCATCTGTGGTCCAGTTGTGGACTGTGAACGGAGACGCTTTCAACGCATTCAAAGTTCATCTAAACGATGTAGCAGTCTGTCATATTCACAAAGAAATGCTGGATGAAGTCAGCAAGGAAATAAATGACCAGGAGTTTATCCTTACAAATGAGTTCAGGAAGCATGTGTTTGGTTCTTTAAGCTGAGGAGAAAAGAAAGGACAGTATAGAAGGATGGATCGACAGAGGCAGAATAAATAGAGAGATGGAGTTTAAGGGAGAGATTAAGGATGAGAATAAAGAAATGTTCTTTATTTTTTTTTATCACAAGGGATCACTTGGCTTCCCAGCAGTAGACGCCTGATTGGACAAACGCTTTCCGTCATGGGCTGCTGCTTCCAGCTTTCAAACCAGAAGCTTCCGGAAGCTGGAAGCAGCAGCCCACGAGGGAAAGCGTTCGTCCAATCAATTCAATTTAATTCAATTTATTTTTATATAGCGTCAAATCATAACAGAAGTTATCTTGAAACGCGTTATATATAGAGCAGGTCTAGACCTGCTTTATATATAACCGGCTCTGCCTCGACCGGTTGGGTTGAGAGAGAGAGAGAGAAACCACAGCAACCACAATAATAGCCCAGCAGCTGTAATAACTAATACAAGTAGGACTAATAACAAAAACCAATCGTAGTGGATGTAAAAGAGTGATAATACAACTACCGATTGTTGTATTATCACTCTTTTACATCCACTACGATTGGTTTTTGTTATTAGTCCTACTTGTTTTGATGTCATTGGGTCGTCCTCAGACGGGCTTTCCAGCGGAGCTTCCAGCTGTCTCAGTCCTCCATACATCTGGCTAGCTCACCAGCTGTCCAGCATCTCTCCTCAGTACGTCCATGTATGTTGGTGTGGGACGTCCCTGTAATCGATGCCCGTGCGTTGGTTCCCACAGAACCAGCATGCTTGCTGTGATGTGATAACCCCGATCCTGGTGTAACCCTGCTCCAGGTATAACCCCGCTCCAGGTATAACCCCGCTCCAGGTAGAATCCCGCTCCAGGTGTAACCCCGATCCTGGTGTAACCCCGCTCCAGGTAGAATCCCGCTCCAGGTGTAACTCCAATCCTGGTGTAACCCCGCTCCAGGTATAATCCCGCTCCTGGTGTAACCCCGCTCCAGGTATAATCCTGATCCTGGTGTAACCGCGCTCCAGGTATAGTCCCGATCCTGGTGCAACCCCGATCCAGGTGTAACCCCAATTCAGGTGTGACACCGCTCCATGGTTACCTGCGAGAGGAGAAAGCACAAAGACTCCGGGGAAGAAATTAAGTTAGTAACAATGAATGGGACATGAATATATACAGAAGGAGAAAGGAGCTCAGTGTCCCCCGGCAGTCTAGGCCTATAGCAGCTTAACTAGGGGCTGGTCCAAGACAGCCCTAACTATAAGCGTTATCAAAGAGGAAAGTCTTTAGCCTACTCTTAAATGTAGAGACGGTGTCTGCGAGTCGCGCCAGACGTCCCTGATTTGCATACAGTAACCTAGACCTCAACTTTATGCAAATGATGAGCGTCCAACGGCCGCCATCTCGCGCCACCCGATACCAGAATGCATTGCACAGCTGCTTACATAGGCAATGAATGGGAAGCATGGAAAGAACAGAAGCTGTGGACACGTACCATTACTGTATATTAAAAGTGTGTCTGTCTTTCATCTTAAAAGCTAAACAATAACTATGGATACATGAAGGTAAGAAGACCACTCAAACCAAAGTTATGTCCTTGCCTGCAAAGCAATTTGTAGTGCAGTAACATGTCTGAATGGTTCTATGACAATGAAATTGAATCAATTTAAGAACAGATGATTGAAAGGCACATTTGTCACTGGGGTGACTGATTGCAGTGACTGGGGTCACTGCAATCATACCTTATGTGTAGCAAGGTTTTTTAAAGAATATCTGTTGTTAAATAGTTGATCTTCACAGCTATTAACATATAGATAAACCAGCTCGTCCTCTATAAACTTGGATTTCATTGATGATTATGCAGATTTATACTGCATAAAAAAAAATACAATATCAAAAATCCTATTATTGTTATTAAAATGGTATATATCACAAAGACATGCTATTGTTTCCTTGGTGTCACATCTTAAAATGATTAGATCTGTAAACATACAACACACGGTATTTCTGCTAATCCGTCTAAGATTACAAATCCAAGTCACACTCCTCGATTTATAAGAACCCACAGGCAGCTGCCATGGCGTGGCATGTGTGGATCGTGGGCTTTATTTATAGTCTTGTGATTCTCGTGCCCTATCAAACATCAGATGCTGGTAACATGTGCGAGCGGATGTATGTGACATGAGGGGGCTTTCGGCTCCCTCGCTCTGAATCACAACGTCTGCTTGAAATGTAAATGTAAAATGAGTCAGTGTGACTGCCTGGCGCTATGCTGTTTGTTCCAAAGCACTGCAGGGCTCTCACCATCCCTCGCCACAGCTGTGGTATTGTTTACGTTATGATGAATGAATATACAATGACGAATGTACTGTATACATGTGGGGTGATATGTATAGTCTACTTTCTATTAACTGTCTCGCAGACTCCCGGGCACTGACTGCAACACCACGCTGTGTCATCTGCAAAAGTCATTTCACCAACGCTACAAATTTCTGTTCATTCATTTTACTTGGAAACACTGAACAATGACACTGCATTCCGTTCTTATACAACACACTATATCATTGATCAAGGCCTACCTAGAGCTCTGCTCAACAGGCACAATAAAGTGAGTACTTTATGAAGAACAGTTTGACCTTTCTGGGAAACATACTTATTCTCTTTCTTGCTGAGAGTTAGAAGAGGAGATCAATGCCACTCGTATGTTTGTACGCTGAATATGAAGCGAAAACCAGCAGCCGATTAGCTTAGTTTAGCATAAAAACAGGTGGAGACTGGCTCAGCCACCCTGGCTCTGTCCAAAGGTAAAAAACAATCCACCTGCCAGTACTCTAAAGCTTTCTGTTGGTTGCCAGGCAAGCTTACGGTGACATTAAGACTCCAGGAAGCTAATGGACCTGGCCCAGGAAAAGCACAAATTGTTGTTTTTACACTTTGGCGCTTGTACAGATTAAACAAATAAGATATAATGTGTTAAGTAGTGAGCTTTAAAGGTGTTGCACAATAGACTTTTTTACTATTAGAAAGAGCCAGGCTAGTTGTTTTCCCATTAACAGTTTTTATGCTAAGCTAAGCTAATCACCTGCTGGCTCTAGCTTAAAGCTAAAGTTGGTAATCTTCAAAAGCTTTTTTTTCTTGATATTTGTTGAAATTCTCTTTACATTCCGACAGCAATCAATAAATCAAATGTTCTGACAAAAAACAGAAAACTTGAATTACCGACTTGCGGTTGTATGCCTCCGCCAACCAGTCAAGTCCCAGTTTACATCCATGTCTGTCCAAACTTTCATCACTTCATCATCTTATCCCATTAGACACTTCTGTAAAATTGGCAGAATTCACATATGAATTCTTGAGTTATGGCCAAAAACGTGTTTTGCGAGGTCACACTGACCTTTGACCACCTAATTCTTATCAGTTCATCCTTGAGTCCAATTGGATGTTTGTGCCAAATGTAATATAATTTCCTCCAGGCATTCCTGAGATATCACATTCACAAGAATGGGATGGACGAGAGGTCACAGTGACCTTGACCTTTGACCTCTGACCACCAAAATGTAGTCATTGCATCCATGAGTCCAGATGGACAATTGTGCCAAATTTGCCAAATATCGGAGTTCCTGAGATTTACAAGAATAGTCTGGACGGATATACGGACGGACAACCTGAAAACAGAATGCCTCCGGCCACGGCTTCTGCCGGCGTTTCATTGGAAAAGAGCAACACTGGACTGGGTAGGGCGGGGATGCTAATTTTCTAATCGGGAGAGCTACTGTAGCAGCCACGGTGCTGCGTTCGCTGTCTCCAGTTCACCACCAGGAGCGTTACTGGAGCAGCCACGGTGCTGCGTTCACTGTCTCCAGTTCACCGTCTCCAGTTCACCATCAGAAGAGTTACTGTAGCAGCCACAGTGCTGCGTTCACTGTCTCCAGTTCACCCATCAGGAGAGTTACTGTAGCAGCCACGGTGCTGCGTTCACTGTCTCCAGTTCACCGTCGGGAGAGTTACTGTAGCAGCCACGGTGCTGCGTTCACTGTCTATAGTTCACCGTCAGGAGCGTTACTGTAGCGGCCACGGTGCTGCGTTCACTGTCTCCAGTTCACCATCACGGTGCTGCGTACATTGTCGGACACATGTAACTCTCCACCCTTTAGTTTAACCTTAGCTACCAGGTTGTCAGCTGTGTGTCTGCCTGCCGTAACTTTAGCAAGTATCCAATAGACTGTGTGTGTGTGTTGGCGTGAGTGTGAGGTTATTGGTGGCATTCTAGTTGTGATTGTAGGTGTAGCAGTGTGTGTACAGTTCATTTGTCGGTGAATAAATGCTACGAAACTACAACTCCTCCACTCAAGACCGGAGCCAACTTCCTGTATCCTGCAACGCCGGCTCAGACTCTCTTAAGCTGGACTGTTAAAGTGGACCAGCTTTTCTCCTTAAAGTGACGAGCCACTCTTCTGAGTTTTGCTCAGCTTTTTATTTAGTTTTTAATATTTCTTTTAACCGTTTAACTGATAGCGTTAATCAGTTAAAATTTGTAATGTCAGTTAACGGTTAATTATTAACATCCCGATGTCAAACTGTTCCTTTAAAGTGCAATGTAGCCTGACAAGCATTATGTAAGTAGCTACTATACAGTATATAGTGAAGCAGCTTTCCCCGTGTAGACCCAGAATTGTCGTCACGCCGACTTGCTGTTACTATCGCTATTTGGCCTCAGCTGACCGTGGAGGTTTGGTCATCTCTACAGGCATCAAGGTGCCAGCTTGGCCCTGCAGAGCCTCTCTCTGAGCTCCTGGAACATTCTAGCGAAGGCCCAGAGGCGGAGGAGGAGGAGGAGGAGGCTTCAGTGTTCACAGTGCGTCGCTATGAACAGCCGGCCTGTCTACCCCTTGGCATGGACGACACACACACGCACGCGTAAAACACACAATCAAAGCAATGTAGTGAGTGAGTGCGTCACTGGGACTACATTGAGGAGAGCTGGGTGAGCCTGTGAGTGCCAGCCGGACCTGGGCAGTGTTTCAGTGTATGTGTGTGTGTGTGTGTGTATGTGTGTGTGTGTGTGAAGGAGAGACTAAGAGCGACTCTGAGTTCTTGCCAGTCAGAGAGGCTGCTAAATATGTCCTCTTTGGAGCACCAAGCAGAGCTAAGCGGGGTTATTCCAGGACACACTCTTCCCCTCCTCCGCCGCTCCGTCTCCATGTTTCTCTTTCGTCCCTTTCTTTTCTCCCTCTGCGGTCTAATATAGAGCTCATTTTGTGTCTGTTTCTAGGTGCCAAGGCCAGAGGGGGTTGTGTGTTTGCGTACGCACGCGTGTGTGTGTGCCAGCTGAGGCTGCCGCTGCTGTCTCGACGGCTGCTTTATTTTGGCTCTAGTTGCCATAGCGACCCAGTGGGACTTTCAGTGTGTCTGAACCATCAACACTAACCAACACCAGCAGCAGAGGTGTGTGCAGTGTAGCATTGTATCTATGCAATGTGTAGCATAGAAATAGAATCCACGCTTTAGTTTTTTCTTGTGTAGCATAAAGAGAGTACAACTAGCATTTCGTTGTGTACTACAATTACAATAATTCAACCTTCAATTCATTTTTCAAATCACATGAACTCAGATCATGAAATAAGGTTGTCAAAGTTAACACGTTTTGTTTTATCGCCACTAATTTCTTTAACGCATTAATGCAATCAATCTTCTGGAGGTTGTAGTGGGCTCAGTTTTATAGCTAGAATAAAAGATCCTGGTATCATAGTAAACTGCAAAACCTGATGAATCCATTGCTACCAACCATGTCATACTAGCTTGTCATGAAGAAGGTAAATAACGCTCCAAACTTATGCTAAATTTTGGTGAGAACAAACTGTCATGGCCATTTTCAAAGAGGTCGCTTGACCTCTGACCTCCAAATCAGTGAATGTAAATGGGTTCTATGGGTACCCACGAGTCTCCCCTTTACAGACATGCCCACTTTATGATAATCACATGCAGTTTGGGGCAATATCTGTCATTGTTTTGTGTTAATTGATTTCCAATAATAAATATATACATACATTTGCATATTTGCCCACTCCCATGATGTTAGGAGTATTAAATACTTGACAAATCTCCCTTTAAGGTGAACAGATAAAACATGTGCAATTAATTTGCGATTAATTGTAATTAATCATAGATAATCATGTGATTAATCCAGATTAAATGTTTTAATCGATCGACAGCCCTAGAAAATACTTAATGCAGATGTTTGTGCAATGTGGTATAATAAATGTAGTGATACTTCAATTATCCACTCTTCTGGGGCACCCTGGTGGCTTAAGGGGTTTGGAGCGCTGGCTGTGAGCTGCAGCGTCCCTCGGTTCAGGCCCAAGTACGGACCCTTGTTTACTGTTGTTTCCTGTTTCCTGTCATCTCTCTACTTACAATAAAGCATTGAAATGCCTAAAAAAATAACTGGAGTTTGGGAAGTTTGAACAGGGCAGTCAAAATTATGCTTTCTCCTTTTAAGGTACATTTTGAACAGATACAAATTATGTGATTCATTTATGATTAATCATGGACAATCATGCAATCCATCGCGATTAAATATTTCAACGCCCTAGAAATATGTTGAAATATGTTTAGGCTTATTGTAACAACACATTAGTGTAGCAAAGTTACAAAATGACAACATACTGTATTTAACTACTTCAGTTTGCCTCCGTTTTCCTGCATGGCTCTTATCAGTTCACACTACTGACCGCTCCCACCTTCACATGTTTACCCGGTGATGAAAACGCGGCCTCATCCCGGAACATGTCAATAGTGGAAAGGCCAACAGTTACACAAGAAGTGTATTCCAGTAAAGCTGCAACCTCTGTGCCAAGCATTACTGTTAGTTACACTCACTGTGAGGGCGGCTGTTGGACAAATCAATAGAATATTACTCGTACTACAGTCGGGCAAACACCACCTAAACCCAGTTGGTTAGTTTCATGTTTTTATTACTTTTTCTGCTGTTTACATGACGTCTCCAGAACATTTTTAAGCATTAAGCTCTGAGCTACAGTGATACGTTCAAAGCAGGCGAAGATTCTCGCACAAGGACGCTCTGACAAAAGACACAGCTATTTTTGATACACAGCATTCATTCAGTCGAAGCTTCTTTATTAGTAAAGCTGAATGTACGAGGTCCTTCTTATTGTGAAACTCAGGTTGGTTCTAAAATAACAAATCCAGGCTTTTCATGAGGAGCAGCGGCCTTGCATCAATCACAAGCTGTTCTCAGAAAGAATTAAGAGTATACTATTAGCAGAAGTCAGTTCATATTCAGTACTGTTAATATTTCCTTTCATGAGATGAGTCACGATTCATAGGTAAGTGATGACTGCAGACATACAGTATGACAAAATATTGTGCGTTTCTGTGTGTGTGAAAACAAAGTTTTTACCTGAAAGAGTGCCCACGTCATGGAAACATCTACTTTGTTGCATTTTTTTATTTGATTTGTTTGATTCATCCTTACATAATAGCCATTGAATTTATAAAAATGTTGTAATTTATTACTTTAAAGTGCAACTGAAATTAAAATTCTTTTCCTCTAAGAACTCAATATGAGTGGGTTTTATTTAAATGCAGAAAAAGTACGCCATACATTGATGTTCTCCAGGGACCATGAACTTTTCCTGCCCACTGACTTCATTGATGAAATATCTGTGATATCGGCACTGAAAATTGTTCATTATGTCACAGACAGAAATCAGATTAACATGATCATTTTAGGATGAAGAAATATTACTATTGTTTTGAACAAACGGTATGGTTAAAACTAGTTTGGGCCGATGTCACCACTAAACCGATACCATGAATATGTCTGGAAATGAGATAGAAAAATATTCCCAATGGCTGCAGTATCATTGTGATTCATATTAGCTTGCACAGAACATGAGAATTCAAATTGAATTTTGTCTTTAAGCTTCAACTGGTGCATAAGCCTCTCTCTGAGTGGGTGTGTGACCTCAAATCCTAAAAGATAAATGTAGAATATAGCCACAAAAAAGATGAAAAATTGTTTGATAACTTTATAAATTTATCTCATTCAAAAGTGCTGCTGCTAAATTTAAACCTGAAGGCCATTTGAAGAAGTCAGAGCCACATTCCTTTCACTTTTGTCTTGAAGAAGTGGACGTGAACGGCAGCACAGACAACCGTCGCAGTGAAAGAAGTAGCTTCATCCCTGAAAACAGTCGGTAGGACGTCTCTCCAAGGGACGCTGTTGACGCAACTATTTTTTATTTACAAAATCTTTATTTTCTGTTGCATAACCAGGGAACTTCTACATGTGACAACACCAGGAAATGTTTACTTCATTAGTGCTGTATGCTTCCTTGACACCATGTTCCTGGGTTTTAACGCTGGGTGTGTGTGTATGTGTTCACATGCTGCGTATATTTGTGTATTTTTTAACCGAGGGTGTTGAAACTCGTCAAGATGGGGAAAAACAGGATGTGGAATGCATCACAAGGTGAACGCTGGACACAAAGGCAACAAGCTATGAGGGAGTGTGTGTGAATGTATGTGTGGGTGGGTGGGTGTGTATGTGTGACCTCAGTGGCCTCCTAACCCTCTCTCTTTATGAAAACAATGCCGAGTGCTCTAGAAAGTCCTGTGGAATCTGCATCCTAACAACAGCCTTACTGTATGATGACATGGAGACTGAATACACACTCACACACACCCAGACTGCCATCTGATACTCACGTAGACATCATGAAAGGATAATCATTTGGTGAGTTGTTGCCAAAATGAGTTAACAAAATGAGATTGGTAATAGAGGAGATGGAGGAAAACACCTAACCTTTGTTATTGTCCAGGTAAAATGGTGATTTTCTTTTTCTTTTTCTAGTGGCACTTCAGGGACTTCCACTGGCTAACTATAGCCTCCCTCTGTCATTTCCTCTCTGGAGGGCTGAACTCCACTTCATCTATTTATGGCCCAAATCATTGTCGGAGGATGATGGACGACACTCTCTGGGCGTGAGCTGGAAACTGGCCTGTGTTGGCAAACACTCAGAGAGAGGGGAAAAGTCATAAAAACAATTGTATGACCTTAAAGAATGTAAAGTGTATTTCCTAAGGCATACAGGTATCACAGCAAGCTCTAAATGTCATGGGCGTGAGTCCGGCTCAAAATGTTTGTCGCATACTTCTTTTTAAAAGACCTTTAAAAAGCGCTTTCTTAGAAAAAGTTGTTTATTTCTAAAACCAATAACAGCAGTTTGTTGTTTTCTTGTCGATAGTTTGATGAGAAGATTGATACCACTCACATTTCTGTACACTAAATATGGAGCTGGAGCCCACAGGCAGAAAAACAGCTAGCATGGCTCTGTCCCAAAAAAACACAACTTGTCATTTTTATGCGGAATAACCAACACAGTTTCATGGCAGTTCGTGAAATACGAACAAAATTGAATCTATTTGATTCGTGTACATAGACACGTATTTGACGTTTTTTCCGTGACGCACAGTATGACTTTCAACAACGTAGTTTTCGTGCTTTTTCCTAATAATGTCCAGCAACACTAGTCAATTTTCGCTCAAGTTTTTTCAAAATAAAACTACTTAGTTAGGTTTAGGAATAGATCGACTTGGTTAGGCTGAGCAACAAAACTACTTAGGTTTAGGAAAAGATCACAGTTTGAGTTTAAATAACACGGAAAGTGCCGTAACGTAAGTACGGAAGTTACGTGACAAATAAATCAACTTCGACTTCTGGTTTCACACGGGACACAAACGTCGGTCTCCTGGGCGAAAGTCCGATGTCTTTTGACCCACCCGTCCACCCCGACCTCCTCCCTACGTGGTGTTAACCCGCATCTTGATACTTCTCGGTTCACAATTACGTGGATTACATAAAAATTGATTTCGTGCTGACCATCACGGAAAAAATGTGAGTCGTTTCTACACAAATCAATATATTGAATTTTGTGACTATTTCACAAAATGCTGTGCGACGAAACTTAGCCATACCAGAAATGACCAAGAAAGAGAAAATATATCCATGTGGACACAATATGTGCAGGACGGATGATAGTGACACTTGAGGATAGCAGCTTTTATTCTTGTGGAAGTGAACCCAACATTATGCATTTGTCTTCCTGCTCATGGGTATCTATGTATGTGTTCTAAATGCATGGATACATACATGCATGAGTACTGCAGTATCCTGGGTACTATTAGCCCCCGTGCTGACACAGGCTCTGGGGTAAACAGGAAATGGAGCATGGTGTGAGGTCAGCACACCACTGACTGCCCAACCATGGAGCAGCTAAGCCCAAGTGTACATCACACCAGTGCTTCCCCCTGAATGCTTGTGTCCTCTGTGGAGACTCTGTGATGAGCACTCATGCCAGACATTCCCTGAAAGCACTCATTAAAAGGACCTTAATTGTGGAAAAAGGTGTGGTTCTTGCATCTAAATAAAGAGGTGATTGTATATCTGATTTAAAAAATGAAAGCTGCATATTCATTTTAAAGGGACTGGTTGTAACTTCTTACACGTATAAATCATTGCGGGTCGGTGTCCCATGCTGTTCAGACTCAGACTCCAACACAAACTACACGGAAGCACCAAAATCTCTTGGTTGTATCTAGTGAAGCTTGTCTGTTAAACAGTGTTGGCAGCGAAAACTCCGGTGTCTCCCCCGTTCCCTCCGGCCGCGGTCGGGAGGCTGAGGCAGGAAAAGCCAACACTAGGATCAGCATTGATTCATGGAGAGACCTTGGTCTGGTCAGCTAACATTACTGCCAAGCAGCTGAAATCTAGAGTGATATTGTGCTTTTAGCTGACGTGTGTCTCCTCACTGTTTTGAGTGATGCTCCTTCATGTCTATGTAGAGCGAGCACAAGCGCCAGCAACAGGACGCTGACTTTTGTTGACTTAACGGCCACAGGTGAAGCTGTTAACAAGACATTTCTGATTCTTACATAGAGTCCCTTTAAAGGTTTTTTTTTTTGTAAATACTATTTGCTTTCTTGCTAAAAAATGAGATGAGAAGATTGATACCACACTCCTATTTATGCACTAAATATGAAGCTACAACCAGCAGCTGGTTAGCTTAGCTTAGCATAAAGACTGGAACACATTACATCTTGTTTGTTTAATCAGTAAAAAAGAGAGGTGTAAAAATGACTTCATACTGTAGGTAGCAGACAGACATGACAGTGGTATAGATGTAGCTTTAGCTCACTCAGGAGGAGCACTAGGAGACCATTTGAATTTGACTTTTGGGTTTAGAAGAGTACCCTGAATTTAATCTGGGTCATTATTATAGCAAATCTACCTCTTCTTAATGAAGAGGGATAGGACGTTGTGGTCTGCAGCCTACAGAGTTGAGGAGATGGTGCTTTTCTTACATAAATATCTTCACTGTCTATTCAGAGCTCTCAGTGCTAATGAAGTACAGTGAGTCAGTGAGGCTCAGTAGAAAGGCCATCAAACAAACACAAACTGAATGAATCATTCTAAACATTGACTGAATGCTGAGTCATGTTAAAAGACAGAAGGGTTTTTGTGTGTGTGTTAGTCATTTTTATTTCACCCAATGCAACCACAGCAACGGCCCTGTGGCTAAGGAACATGGTTTTAGTAGCGTCTGTTGATGTGTTCAAATGAGTTGTTAGCTAATAATGATCATACTAGTGGTACAAGTAGCTACCTCAATAAATGCAGTGTGTGTTGTTTTAGAAGCTGTTTCAATAGGAATAGTAGCAGTAGTAGTATGGTTGCCACGTGGCAGGTTTTGAATTGGACTATTATATATATAGTTTCAGACACATTATCTTGGACCTCATTAAAGTTTCTGCAGGATATCAGATCATTTCAAGATTTGCTCAGTAAGACAGTGAGAGATAATAATCTAAGAGACAGGTCTGTGTTTAGTTGCTTTTCTAATGTGTCCACAGCTCCAAAATCTGGGAGACACAATTTTGACAGTGTGAGCTTTAATTTTAAAGCCTCAGTTCACCTGAATTACAGAAAAAAAAACAAATTTTCATACAGTAAGTAGGTGGCCTAGTTTTGTATGCCCAGGTTTTAAATACTGGTCTTGTTGTGGTGCTGACAGCATTGAAAGATGACGAACGACTACGTCTCTCTTTGGAATTACTGGGCATTCAGACTGAAAACAGCCCTGCGTTAAAAAAACACAAAGGGCTGCATTGATGAGGACGCATCACTTCAGGTACCATGAGACCATGAAATATGCTCCAGAAGGACCAGTTTTAGCAGCAAGTCCATGAGTCTGAAGGCTTATCAGATGCTAACACACTGGACACTGGTATATAATACCATGAGGGAGGATTCTGCTACTGGAAGTTATGCATAAAGTTAGTTGAGCCAGTTTAAACTATTCTTTTGGCGGAGCCCTGTGTGTTGGCATTCCTATTACACCAATGTGGTGGGAGTCTGAACGTGGCCATATCGTCACATTTACTGGGGATTCAAAGACTGGTTTTCATGAAAAAACCTTCTTTTGTTTTTGAAAACTGCGTGTACTTCTGTGTGGCAGGCAGGTACAACTGGCATGGCCTGGTCAGAGGACCACAGTATTGGTGATACAGGGCTGGAAAACTCAAGTGGATGTTTGTGCAAGATGAAGTCAATTTCCTCCAGGTGTTCCTGAGATACCGCTTTCACGAGAAGGGGATGGACGTAAGGTCACAGTGACCTTGAACTTTGACTTTTAACCACCTAAATCTAGTCAGTTCTTCCTTGAGTCCAAGTGGACGTTTGTGCCAAATTTGAAGAAAATCCCTCAACAAGGTGATCCTGAGATATCGCGTTGGCAAGACATACGTAGTTGTACAGATGGATGGACGGACAACCCGAAAACACAATGCCACAAAGACCGACCATGTTAATCTCTATAAGTGATAACGAGGGTTTTATCATTGGTCAATTGCAGGCTATAAATCATGGAAATGATTCACTGTTTCAGTGTTTTTTTTTTAGTTCTCTTAGTCACCTTTTATAATCTAGAAGTAGAAATAGATGTGGTGGTGGTGTGTGTGTGTGTGTGTTTACACCGAGCCCCATGCAGCACTCGTCCCAAATATGGACCTGTTTATATTATGACGGATACAGGAATTTTCTTCTGAATTTCCCCATCCTCCACACACACACACACACACACACACACGCACGCACACACGTGTACACACACACACACACACACACACACACACACACACACATACACACAAACACAAAGAGGCTACCCCTTCCTGTACAGTACGGATCCGGCACATGACCAAAATAAACTCTGGCTAGAAAACAGGATGGCGGGAAGACACTGGGGCTTGTCACCCTGCACTCTCTCGCTGTGTGTGTGTGTGTGTGTGTGTGTGTGTGTGAGAGAGAGCAAGGGAGAAAGTAGTATTGTTAGAGGCCTGGTCCACTACAGAGGAAGCCAGCAGGAAGTCTGAGCCAATTGTTTTTCTAGTTCACTGAGTTCACCACAGACTGTGTCTTCAAAACAATGACCAGTGACTGCTCTGGACCCGTGTTGTTGGAAAAAGCTGTCGTGTGTGTGTGGATGTGTGTGTTCATGCATTTGTATGTGTGCATGTTACCCAAGTGTAGTCATATAACATGTTATACCGTATATAACGGGATTACATGTTTACACAGAACAGATGCTGTTGTATATCCCCGTTATCCCACTTTAGAAAAGGGAATTAGGTGATTCTTGTCGAACCAAATACTGTAAAAGGCATGTTGTTAATGTGTGTGTGTGTGTGCGTGTGAGCCTGATGAGGTCACTACATTGGAGCCCGCCAAAGCCTGAATAAACATTTACGGCAAAAAATATTTGTGTCTGCCTGCAAATTCGATCTGGCTCTCTGTCAATCCAGCTCTGTTTGTCTTCTATTTCTCCTGTTTGCCGGTGGTTAGAGATGAAAGAGAGGGAGGGGGTGGGAGGGGGGTAAAGGTTATCAGAGAAATGAACTAGAGTCATAAGAGAAGAGGATGAAGATGAAGAGAAGGTGGAAAGAACATAAGTTGGTAAAGAAAACAGAGAGGAGAGAGAAAAAGGAAAGGTAAAAGGGGAAAAGAGGAGAAGCACATGGTGTGGACAGAGAGGTGGCGAGGTGAGGGTCACCCTAACATCAACAGAGGGTGACCTGGGGGAGGTGGGCAGGAGCTCCTGACTGGGACATCAGCAACGTGTTAGCGTGGCCTGCTTTCAATCACCCACAGGTCAGTAACACAACCATGCAAACAAGAACACCAAGTCAACACGCAGTCACCTCAACCCACGTACACGTAGGCGCACACCAGCTAGGACTCATGCATGTTTCAGGTCATATACAGTTCTTCAACAGAAGCACACTAGCAAACAATCAAGTACAGGCAAACAGTTATAAAGTGCAAATAAATAGCAGCCAGCAGGAAAATAATCAATCAAACATCAAACATGCAAGTCATGGAAGTCGTGTACTCAATATGCTCGGCGTTCAAGTGGTTAAGTCGCGAGAACACCGCTGCTAAGCAATGGCAATATTAACGTTACTGTCAGCGTCTAGAAGCCACAGAGGCTAACAATTTAGCAAGCTAGCAAGTAGGTAACATAATGCAGGAGATGCAAAGGCATAATGACAGAGGAGAAAGATGAGACTCTTGGGAATATCAACCCTTTCCTCTGACCTATTATAAAATTACAAAGAATTACAATATACGACTAAAATTACAAAATATTCACTTATTATGCACCAAAAAATGAACTTCCATGGCCTCCACCATTTCTGACAACATCAACAAACACGTCACAACTCGTGAACTTCAAGACAAGTAATCATTAGTAATGAGGATATAACGACTAAGGCAAATAATAGAACAGCTAGAACAGTCTGGTAAATTCAGAAAATGACATCACTTTTCTGTAATACAGCCTTTAAAACCATGAAAATACACTTAAAATCTAAGACGTAGTGTCCAAACTATCATATTTGAAACTGTATCAATAATCATTTTCTGCAGTATGGATACACGGGTACAAGCTGCACTTTCTGCTCTCTCTTCTCTCTGACAGCAAGTTGATACACTGCTATTTATCTTTTAATACAAATCTAAAATTCTATTTTATCCCTCAATGTTGTCTATTTTTCCCCGTGGTATAAAAATGGTATTGAATATTGATATTTTTCAAGGTATAGTCTCGAAGTTAGACATTTCAGTATTGTGACAACACTAAGATGATGATCTAGTCTCATATCACAATATAATACTGATATATTGCCCAGACCTATAGGTTTGGCATCATTGTAGTTCATAACTGCTCACCACATTCAGTTCATCACACAGTATTAAAGCTGTTTGCCTGATGATAAAACATGAAGTACTCCTCCTGAAATGACTCGCCATAACAACCTGTAATCCTGGTTGCTACTGCTACAGTATTTGAGGGAAAACAAAGTGTCATTTGAGGACTCTAGTTATTAATTTGAGTGAACAATTTGGCCAAAAATGTCCCCCTGACACCGGCCAGGCTCTGTAACAATCTGGGCTTACTGGACAAACAATAGGTGTGTTTGCATGTGTGTGTGTGTGTGTGGGGGGGGTAATTACGCACACCTCCTCCCTCGTGTGTTTGAATATGTGTGTAGCTAAACAGTCAGGCTCTCGCAGCATTTGAACTTAATTTCCTCTGCAGTGGAAACAAACAAGCCCCATGTAGCTGGAACCCGAACGCACCACCAGGCAGCAGCCAGAGCGATGTGTGTGTGTGTGTGTCCGTGTGCATGAATAGTGTGTGTCTTAGCATCCCACTTCCCCTCTGTTTGTCTATCCTATAGGAGCCAGGTAGTAAACACAGCAGCAGAGTAAACATCTACTGCACGTGCTCAGTAGAGATTTCCATCGCACCCTGATGGACAGGAAGCAGCGGAGAGCAGCAGACCACTCGGAAAGTGGAAATGTAAACAAACTTGCGCTTCACGTTCAAATACTTGTGTGTGTACAAGGATCATGGGAAAATACAGACCCTGCCTCTTGATCCTGTATGAGTCATATCTACAGTATCTCTACTGGGGATTGGACAGAAGTAGAACAATACCAATACGATGGGTGTGTCTCCACACTACATACCATTACAATTACTGCATTTTGGCTACAAGTGTGTGAAATGTAAAAAGTTCTTGCTGTAGATAGATTATGGCCTTTCGAAGCCCTTTTTCATATGTTATGTCATTCAGACATACATTAGCTTTCATTTACGGAAACCTTTGATATTGCTTTATTCAGATATGAACTTTTTTTGGGAAAAAACAAGTTTGCGGGATATTTAGCACCTGGAACACAAGAGGGAGCGGGAAAAGGACAGTCTGGTTTCCTAAAAATTACATTCCCATATTACCAAACTGCATTATGTTTGGAAGGAAATGTATTTCCTCCTGGACTACATTTGTTTTTGAAGTGTCACATTGCTAATAATAGTCTGCGGAAGTTCGCGTAGGGAGGAGGTTGGGGATGGGTCAAACAAACACAGGACTTTCACCCCGGAGACGGCTGTTCATGTCCCATGTGAAACCAAAAGTCATCGCTGACTTATTTCCGCAACTTAAATAACGTAATAAACAAACTTATTTTAAGCCAAACCATGATGATTTACTAAACATAACCAAGTAGCTTTGTTGCCTAAACATAACCAAGTAGTTTTGTTGCCTAAACATAAACAAGTAGCTTTGTTGCCTTAACATAACCAAGTAATTCTGTTGTGTTTTTGTTTTGTTTCAATTTACAACGTTAACCATGTGTTTAAAACTGCGACCGTAATAAGAAACGTAAGCAAATATGTTTCCCTCGAAACGTAATTGAGAATGCAGTTTAGCTCTATGGTAACGTCATTTTGTAGGAGACAGGGTGGAAAACGAGTGTTTTCAGTTTTCTTACAGGCTGTATCAGTGATGGAATTTAAAAAAAAATAATTTAAAGCCACAAATAGTGCCCATTGTGAGCGCGACAATGGAGATCCCCCTCACTAACAGCACTTCCTCGTTAAAAGCTTAATAAAAGACAGGAAAAGCAGAAACAATCATAATATGATAACTTTGTCACATAGAAGTGGCTGCTGAGCTATTAAACAGTGCTTTTAAAGGCTGAGTTTGGTACTGAACTGAATGTTACAGCTTGAACCAGCAAAAGGTTGAACTGAAAACAGTCTGAATCAGCTCTGGAAGCTGGTGATGCATTCACTTTCTGATGTACGTACTGAATTGTATTTGAACTATGATGCATTCACTTACCTCTCAAGGCTCAAAAGTCCTCCTCTAATACCCATTTTTCACCAAAATTAGCTTGTGTATGTGGGTTTTTTAAACACGGGAAATGTCGCTTAAAATAGGCGATAGACTCCTTTCCCATTGCCAGTAGACGAGTACGCCTTTCTGGGTTTTTTGGTTTGGTTTTGGTCATGTTCAACGTCACCGACACGCCATGAAACAGTGTTAGTAAACAGTAGAAAGTAACAGTTACTTCTTTTTTACATGTGTTACTTATTCAGTCTCTCTTCAAACTTGGTGCTGATTAATTTGAAACAATGTCCAAGCGTGCAAGCGTGATACGAGGCTGATGTGAAGCGTATTTATGAAATGTACTTTTGGTTCAGAATCGTTGACATTCAATGTATACCGTGGCTTGCAGAAACAAACGATGCCAACATTTTTTCTGGCGACTGGGTTTTAAAATCACTGAGTAAATAAATGCCTTATCATAAAAAGTGAGTTTTCAAGTATACTATGTGTTTTAGCAGTAGATGTGAGCAGGTCCTTGGTGTGTGCACAAGAAAATTGTAAAATCTTTTCCCAGGATCCAGTCCCAGCATCTTCTCCGAAGTTCATTAATGAGCAACAACACCTTCTCCATCAATCATTGTAACCAAACTGTGTCTGTCGCTGCAAAAGATTTTCCACTTAGCACTTTCTGTTTACTAATTAATCCCACATACTGCCACAGCAGCACTTTGGATAGACAGAATAGAAGGAATAGAGGGAGAGAAAGCAGAAAAACAGAGAGGTAATGATTTGCCGTCTCTGCCTGGAAGACGCTGACGAGGGAAAGTGGGCATTAGGAGAAGTCGAGGCTTTTGATTTGTCTGTGTCGACAGAGTCTCGACCTGCAGTACGCACACAAAAACACAGATATACACGGATGCTGACATGCGAGCACACAGAAATACACAAATCCACAGACACACAATCACAGAGGGATGCACAAACATTCACACACTTCCAAGCACAAACACAGGGGGAGTGATTCTCTTTCAGCATCTTCTATTGGCCTGATGTATCGATCCCGAGGCTCTATTGCTGCACTCCCAGCGGCCATTAATTCACCGAGGCTGAGGGATGCCCAGACTGTATACCGATCTCTCTGCAGACGATGACTAAGAGCATCCATCAGAAAGAGCAGAGCAACTGAGACAGAAAGTGAAAGACAGAAAAGATGCATACTCCTTTTACACATTCATCACATGACCAGACAGACATTAAACATAGAAATGTACATTTGTAAAAGCATTTTAGAGGCACTCGCCAAACTGAACTACCATTGTGTCCTGACTGAAATATCTCAATATGATGTATTGCCATAAAGCGGGGGTCTCCAACACGTCGCTCGCTCGCGACCAGTAGCTCTGTCCAGTAGCTCGCGACCAGTAGCTCCGACCAGTAGCTCGTGACCAGTAGCTCCGACCAGTAGCTCGCGACCAGTAGCTCGCGACCCGTTTCCGGCGCTAAAGGTTCAAAGAATATGTAAACAAATTTGATAAGACAAAGTCACTTGGTAAACCTAAATTTCTATCCAATTCAATTCACAGACATCCTGCCCCCTTCTGACACAAACTGATCATTTGCCAATCAGCTGTCAATTAAACGAGTTATGTTGCTGCCAGGTTTGGTTACATCAGTGATGCTGTAACATTATGAGATGTTAGCAGGCTAGCAAGCACACACCAGATTTGACAATGACCGCGGAAAATAGCCAGGCCAAGAAAAGGCAAAAAACATACTATTTTCATGAGGAATGGAAAACACATCCTAACGAAGCACAAAAACCCTTCACTGTTGTGAAGAGGCGATGACTGAAACGCTATTCAAGGACCATAACAGCATAACACAGAAGTGATGTCTGCTATCGCCGATGTACAACTTGATTAGCAAATGATTAGCCAGTTAATGGATTAGTCAATAAACAGAATATTCATCAACAGAAAATGAACTGGAAATGAAAAGAAAATTAATAGCCAAACTATTTTGATAGTAAATAATAATTCTTTGATCAAAAACTGTTTAAATAATGCATAAAGCAAAAATGCAAGTCCCAGCTTTTAATATGTGAGGATTTCTGCTTTTCTTTATTTTAAATGTTGGTAAATTTAATATCTTTCAGTTTTGGGCTGTTGGCCTTAGTGACAAAGTGGCAGCCTGGAGAATAACACTTCTCGGTCACTGCCAAAGACATCAAGAACACCCAGCAAGCATGCTGACGCTGCGGAACCAACGCACGGGCATCGATCACAGGGACGTCCCACACCAACATACATGGACGTACTGAGGAGAGATGCTGGACAGTGCTGGTGAGCTAGCCAGATGTATGGTGGATTGAGACAGCTGGAAGCTCCACTTTAAAGCCCGTCTGGGGACGACCCAATGATATCAATTCCGATAGTTGTATTATCACTCTTTCCATCCACCACTATTGGTTTTGTGTTATCAGTCCTACTTGTATTAGCTATTACAGCTGCTAGGCTAATATTGTAGCTGCTTCTCTCTCTCTCTTTTTCTTTCCCTCTCTCTCTCTCTCTCTCTCTCTCTATCTCTCTTTATCTATCTATCTATCCCCCCAGCCGGTCTCGGCAGATGGCCACCCGCCCTGCACCAGGTTCTGCTCCAGGTTTCTTCCCATTAATCGGGGAGTTTTTCCTGGCCACAGTGCGCTTGGTGGATCCTGTTGGGTCTCTAAACTATGGTGTATGGTCATAGACCGGCTTTATATATAAAGCGTCTTGAGATAACTTCTGTTGTGATTTGACGCTATACAAAAATAAATTGAATTGAATTGAATTGGTCGGACATAATGAGCAATCTGAAGACATCACCTTGGGCTCTGGAAAATTGGGATTGCCAATTTACAATATTTTCTGACATTTAAGGCATTTCTTTAAGCATTTTTTTAGTATGGTTAATTGGCAGGTCAATATCATTTTTGAACTGTATTTTTTTCATGAGAACTTTCACACAGAACGGCATAAAAGCAGTGTAATTCTTTTCGGAACAAGTTTGATTTTTCTGAGCTTTTGCACCACAAATAAAGGCATCGACCAATGACATTATGTGGAATGGACATATTCAATACGTACACTATGGTGTACACCAACACAGAGGCTCTGTAATCCCAACTGAGTCCGAACCGAGACGGCAAACTTTATTACTTCTTTCAACCTTGACAAAGGCAGGCAAGTATTCTGCATTTTCGCAATGTTTAATGGTCATGCCCCGGTGTGTAAAGGCCTTTAATCTGTAAATCAGAAAAATAATTGGCAATCATGAAAAAAATCAGGGGATATGATCTCCCGCCTCTATATACGACCATTTGTCATTATATGACTGACAGTTGAGTTTGAGATAAAGGCTGTGAGATGTGGTTGAGAAGCTCTGAAAAAGCAATGCAAGCAAAGCGTTTAGTCAAACAGAAAACATCGTTATACTAATCAATAATGAAAACTAGTTGCAGGTATAAACTATGCGTGGATATTCCTGTCAGAGAAATGCAATTGGACAGAGTGCATGTTTTGGCATCCATAGGGGTTTGGGTTAGGGTTAAGTCTCTGTCCCTGTGGTAGATTATTAATCAGTTTAGATCCCACACGTCCGTGTCTCCTAAGACCTCAGGCATCGCCTCACATTCATCCAGCGTGGGAGCATGTTAGATCTATTCCCCATCCATCGGCACTATGTATTCAGCCTCAGTGTTCACTCTTGTCTTTAACATACAATGGGAAGACAATGGATTATTCCTCCCACCTTCCACTCAGTGAGGACTAAAAGGAGTACATCTCAGAAATGTCATACACGTGCACATCATATTTCATTAGGTTTCCTATTTTCTGGAAGCTCTACATTCTTCCTGAGTGAGACAGCTGGATTACTAGAACATACTGGATGGGATCTTCCCTGATATTCTTCTCTCATGGGTTTAGAAACATGATTTCTCAGCCTGAGATGGCTCCGAGACAGTAGGAAAGATACTTGGAACAAAGCATTATTGTAAATTGGTTACACTTCAATGTAAGCATGAAGCTATAATGAGCTATATTATGTTAAATGGTAGTATGGCACATTAGAGGATCCTATGATGAGCTTAAAGGATATTATTGTGTGTTTTTCAGTACCATCTACAGGCCTTATTTCAATTTTCATGTTTGATTTTATTTGTTTTAATGTAAGAAATCAAGATGATGATGGTTATATTTATAGTGTGAAACCAATGTGAACAATGTGAAACTTTCTCTCTCGTTCTCCCAGTGGCTATTGTGTTGTATTCAGAGTTCAAAGTTTCCAAAAGCCGTCATCATTTTAAAACAGTCCAAAGAGAAACTGCAGCAGGCAGTTTAGCTGGTTAGCTACTATTTACTGGATTAAACAGTCCATCTTTACTCAGTGTTTCTTTGTTTTATTCATTTCATTTAAGCAAGATGGTGTCTTAAGATTGAGAAATCTATTTTTCAAGACTGCCAGCCCATATACAGGGCAGATGGGGTGGAAGAACCAGGGGATGTATTCATAAAACTTCCTAGTAAAAATAGTTACTCCCAGCTTCACCACCAAATAGTGAAGTCTGAAGAAAAAACTAGAACCTGGTAAAGATAAAAGTTATTCGCAAAGCATCATAGCTAGTGAAAAGAAAGAAAAGCCTTTTCAAAGTGGTAGTATAATATTGTTACACAAACCAACATAGAACCAGCCAACATAAGAAAAAGATGATATTTAAACAAAACAATATTCCCCAAAGAATCATAACTATACATTAAAAGTTCTGTCAGTTTCATTCCTTAGAGCGTCCGGGGCTTTTTAACTCATTTAAAGGTATAGTTCAAATGATTTGTTTTCCGCACGAGAGTTAGATCAATACTCTGATGTCAGCATCTCCACTGGTTTCCAGGCAAACCCACAGTGACAACAAGACTCCAAGTCAGTGCACCCAGCCGTTGATCGCCAACAAACAGTTACAGCACGCAAATCTCCAAAAAGCCTTAAGTTGTCATTGTAACATTTCAGATTGTGTACCGACTAAACAAACAAGATACAACAGCATATTAAAGATTCATGTACTAAGCTTTAGAGGCTCTGGTAGGCGGATTTCTGAACTTTGGACGGAGCCAGGCGAGCTGTTTACTCATGTTTGTAGTCTATATGCTAAGATAAACTAATCACCATTCAAGTTTTATCTCCATATTTAACACGGTATCAATCTTCTCTTCTACAGGCCTTTACAAACCAAGGGGGCATGATGAATAAACAACACAAAAATGCAAAGTACTCGCCTATGAATATTTGTATTAATTTTGCAACAGTTGTAAAACTTTTTCAATAAAAGCTTCCAACAGATTGGCGCAGGCAGAGCACCAACACCGGGATCCTGTTGACCCAGAGCAGTGTCTGGTGGTCTCTCAGAGCTATATTATTGTATAGTCTAAACTACTGGAAGTTAATTTAGTTTCCTTTTAGCTGAACAGTCTGAGTGAATTGACATCTGGTTACAGTTAGAATATGTCTAAGAATTTTATTGTGAAAGGTAAGAACGGAACAAGTGGATCTGGTATGCACTGCCATTGTCAAGGTCGAAGGTAGTAATACAGTTTGCCATCTTGGTTTGGACTTTGGAGCCTCCATGTTGTTGTACACAAGTGTATGTACTGAATATGTCCGTTCTGCACAACGTCATTGGGTAATGCCTTTATTCGCGGTGCGAAGGCTCAAATAAAATCAACCTTCCCCCCCCAAAAAAAATGGCGTTGATTTTTCGCTGCATGATATTCACATTCTGTGTTAAAATACTCATGACAAAAACAACAGTTTGAAAAAATACATTGACTTGCAAAAAGTATCGCTCGAAAATAAAACGTCCCCATTGTGTAAAGGCCTTCACTCTTGGCAAGAACGTGAATAAGCCGATTTCCCAAAATGTCTATTTCAAAGACTTTCACTCACTTTCATGGAAGCAAAAAGGGTCAAGACTCAGTTAGCTTGAGCAGCAAAAAAGGGAAAAGGGCATTACATAGACTAATCAGAAAGGAAAGAAATGTCCCAGTATTGGACACTGTGTTGGATAAACAAGTAATGTGAGGGAACTTAAGTAAGACATATAGGTACGGTGTGCTGTAGCTGCTATAAGATGCTTTCCTGCCACTACCACTGGAGATGGAATGGTTGAGAGGAAAGAGAAATGAGTGATGAAAGAGATGAAAATGTCCATCCTGGTCTTCATATCTCTGACCTTTATCACTTTGTGTAAAGAAGCGTTGAGACCTCTTGTCCTCAGAGGTTACATAATGTAACCGTGTGTCTATGGGTGCGTGCCAAAGCTCTTAATTTTCGTTTCCTTGCTCCTCGATCCTCGCTTGAACCGGAAGTTGTTCTGGTGCACCATTTTGAAGACCGTCCCAAAGCCCTTATTTGTGCATCGAGGATCGAGGATCGAGGAGGCTTGCCGGAGGAGCTATGAGCGAGGATACACCAGTGTATCCTCCACAAAGTCTTTTACCGACCGACACGCCCCCTTATTGGATATCAGTTACTGATTGGACGCTGCTGCAGACCGGACTGATCTGATAACTTTACCTCTCAACATCACTGGAGTTTTATACCGGAGTGAAAACAGATTACAGAATAAAAGTTTTATAGTTTAGTTGTCTTCTGATTCACCATCTATTTAAAATCTGTGTTAATTGAAGCTCTGAAGAGCAGCAGAAGGACCTGCAGTAGCTCTTCTTCACACACCGTCAGTGAAGCAGCCTGACAGTTAGAGGGGTTTATAAAACCTGACAAATGGATTCAAGATAACTTTCTGCATTTTTTAGAAAGATTTTTCTTTTCATGATCTGTTACTCCCCCGTTAACTTTCATTAATGAAACTATTAAAGTCAGAGAGAGAAGGAGAGTCTGTCTGTCAGCAACAAACACCTTTTACATAATTTATCCTCATTTCCATTCAGTCACATGAGGCTGATAATTCCTGAACGTCGGGTTTGATATGAGTTACATCATTTACATTTTCCCTTTAGCCTAATAAATAATGTCCAGTGTTCAAAAAACACCATAGTCATATTCTGGGTTATTAAATAATTAACTCACAATCAGAGTATAAATAACTACAGACGCTAATAATGAATAAATAATATAAAGTTATTGTTCCAGTAGAGATGGTTCCTGAGCCTCTAAGCAGTCCACAGTAGAAATACAGGCTGTAGCTTGCACTTGTCTTTATTAGTATCAGTACAGTTCAGACATAAACAGCTGTTAAAGCTGACTGACAGCTGATCCAGCTGTGATCAGCTGCTGCTGTCATCAGAAACGGACGTCGCTTTACGTGACGCTTCAGAGGAAACGACGTCTCATGTCTCTTAAATCGTATTTCCTCGTTTCCTCTCTCCTCGCATGGTTTCCTTGCGTTTCTCTATGCTTCCCTGGTGGGAGGGACTAAGACGCAAGGAAAAGACGCAAGTGAGGGAAACAGGGATGCAATTAAGAGCTTTGGGATGTAGCCTATGTGTGCTCACATACTGTGAAGAGCAATAATGTCCTGCTATTGGGATGGTGATGTGTCAATGCACTTGTGGGGTCAATCATCACTAGCAGGGCCATTCTTCTCCTGTTATAGGATGTGTGTGTCTAAGTTTCTGTGCATTTCTTCTAACCCTGCATGTTTTTGTCTTTGAGTGCAGATGGGAGGCCTATGCATAGATATTATATCATACATGTGTGTAGATGCACACTGCAGTATTAGTGGGACTTCTGTAGGGTCTATGTGTGTGTGTGAGTGTGCCCATGTGTGCATCCACAGGTATATTGTGAGAGGTGACAGGGATCAATAGTGCATTAGGCCCCCATCACAGCTGCTTGCCCTGGGGACAGACATGGCAGAGAGAGACAGAAGGCTGATATTGCTGTCCTATAGGCCACACAGGCAGAGATACAGGGAGGAGACAGGAAGAAAGAAGCTGTCAGAGAGACAGACAGCTGGGGAGAGAGAGAGGGAGAGATGTATTGATCAAGGAGGAGAAAAGAGATAAAGCAAAGGGGACAGGGAAATCAAGCAAGAAAGGGGTAAGGGAGAAGGTGTATGCAAACAAGCGGAAGATGGAGTAAAGTGGAACTAAAAAGCACAAATCAGTGAAAGACAGGAAGGGAGCAGAGGAGGCAGGTTGTAGGAGGAGGAGTTCTAAGGGAGATACAGAGCAATGAAAGGAGGGAGAGCTGGGCTCTCAAGCAGAGAACTGGAGCAGATGAAGAATTTCATTTCTAATAGAGCGGGGGGATTGTACATCAGCCCTTCATTGTCTCATCACAGCGTTTCATAGAGATGTTTCATTTCTGACAGGTCGACTAAACGACAGATCTATAGCGGAGGCATGAAACATCTGTCGCCTGCACACTCATAAACATCCCGCCGCCACAACCTCCTCCTACAGCAACACTTTAAACACACACATATAATACAGATGCACAGAGACACGTTCACACTCAAGCCGCACTCTACCTCTAAGACGATACATCAACTTTATGGAGCGGATAGTGACAGAAATGAGAGCATATGTCCAATCTAGCCGAGTCTGCTAGCGGTGCGAGGGCCAGCTGTTTGGCTGGGGAATTATCTGGGTTAAGATGTTTAGCCCCATTTTCCCCTCTGAGCTCTGAGCTCTGAGCTCGGAAGAGACCCACGACGGCTCTTTTCTTTTCTCCTCGTCTGTCACAGATACCGTCGCTGTCGCATTTCCACCCTGAAGCTTCAGCTACCAAATTAGGAGATGTCTTGAGATTGTGATAAAGGATGCAAGAGTTAGAAAATGATGGCCTGTAATGGTCATGTTTTCTTTTGTCGGTGGTGAAGGATCAACACATTCTCACTCCCAACTCGTCAAATACCGCCGCTTGGTCAGCGGCCCTACGCTTCAAACTATGACGCTCTAGGTAGGCCTCTAGCGTTAGCTTTGGATGTGTCAGGGACAGCATGTCAGTTTCTGCTCATTACATGCATAGTGTTTTTTAAAATAAATTTCTGTAGTCACAGGAAATGTAGCCAACGGTATTTGCTCATTACATGTATAGTGTCTTTTCAAAATAAACTTCCGTGTTCACATGAATTGTAGTCTACAGATTCCACTCGTTACATGCAGTATCTTTTCAAAATATACCTCCGTATTCACAAGATACGTAGCCTACAGTTTCCTCTCCTTACGTGCATTGTGTCTTTTCAAAATAAACTTCAGTGTTTACAGGAAAGGTAGCCTACAGTTTCCGCTCATTACATGCATATTGTGTCTTTTCAAAATAAACTTCCATGTTCACAGGAAATGTACAGTTTCCGCTCATTACATGCATTGTGTCTTTCAAAATAAACTTCTGTATTCACAGGAAATGTACAGTTTCTGCTTATTACATGCATGCAGTGTCTTTTCAAAATAAACTTACAACATGGGTTTAGTTTTTAGGTTTACTTGGTTAGTATTAGGCAACAAAACAATTTAGTTAGGCATAGGAGAATATCGTGGTTTGGGTTAAATTAAGTACGTTTGTTATGTAACTTATGTACGCGGCATTAGTTAAGCATATAAGTTACTTAACAAAAGTAAGGTAAAATAAGTCAACGTTGACTTGGTTTCACACGGGACAGGAACCTGACCCAACCATCCACCCTGACCTCCTACACTGACTTTTTCTCTTTTTATACTACGTCAGTTGTTTGGACCATCTCATAATAACGCGGTTGGGTTTACATTGGAGTTAGTTGAAAGCCCGGTACGTTTGCTAAAGGGTGCCCCGGTGCATCGGTATTTCACGAGTTGGGAGTGAGAACGGGTTGGAAGAATTGTTAATAGTTAGCAATGCTACACCAAAAATTTAAATAGCCAACCTTAAAGCCTTTATTTTAATAAACATCTATACTAAAATAATAACTTTTACTTATATAGCACTTTATAAAATAAAACAAATATCTATATTTTTATTCTGAGAAAACGATACAAATGATCTTATTTTTGACACAATACAAAGTTAATAAACACAGGACTGGACTTACTTTATTAACATGATAAGAATAAGTTGAAATTAAAGAAAACTCCTTAATTTCTGCACTAAAACACCATCACACCTGTGTTTATGCGGTGGTATGAATATATCTAAATATATGCACACCCACACACATGTACCTCCTGTACATATTCCAGTAGGCCTCAGGAGTGGAGAGGGTGTGTGTGGGAGGGTGGGACAGGGACGGTATAGCTGTAGGGTCCTATGGGAAGCTTTCTAAGGCCATTTCCAGTGTGGGGTAAAGAGCAGCACCATCTGTGACTGGCTCTCTAATGAGCAGCTTAATGGGCTGGGAACCATGTGGCTTCCTCTATATGTCTCCTCATGTGTGTGTGTGTATCTATCACTACACTCACACAGATGTTGTCACCCGCACCGGCATGGCCAACATCAGCTTCTATGTGCATCTAATGTGCATATTTCTATCATTGTCACACTCTTTGTGTCTCATGCTTTGTCTCTTTCTCACACACACACAAGCAGACGTTGTCACCCCCGAGGTCGCAGTCATCAGCGTGATACCTTGCTAATAGTTTTATAGGACCTGGGGCATGGTGCCTCTCAAATCATAATGGTATGTGGATGCTAATATATGCTGATATGGTGCAATTTGAAAGGGGAGACACTATCCCCATACTTGTGATTACACTCATCTGAGGTTATTGTACAGCACATGTTTATCGGCCTAGTATTGAATTATATGGCGGGTTGGTATTGGTCCGTGAGGGCTATAAACTCCACGCTGGCTCGTAGCACTGAGTGCACGGGGGCAGTTTTATTGAAATGTAAATAATGCATCATGTAATGCTGCGCTGGAATAGAGATGACACACAGTAAACATGTTATATGACTGCATGCTTTGCATATTAGGTAAATACTGATTCCTATTTTTCGGAGAATTGTCTGTTTATTAAGTCCCAGAATAGACTAGCAGAATATGATATTAGAAATGAAATTTTAAAAACACATTCATCTGTCACATCTTAAACAGTAGCAGTAATGATCCGCTGTAGTTTGGTACACTCTTAACCCGGATAAGTTGAGTTTACTAGAAATTTGCGTGGAAACCGGTTGCACTAAACAAGTTAAGTTTTGGCATAATGTCAAACTAAACAGGTCAAGTTGAATCAACTTAGAACCTTAATTGCATGAGTAGACATAAATAAGCTAACATTAGTAGTCTTTACTCAAAAACGTAAGTTATATGAAATTATTATTTTAAGTTAAATAAACATAAACATATGTAACAAATGACAAAAAACCTTTTAGTCATTGCTACTTAAAGTCATTTGTTAATACAACTAATGTATTTTCTTCTAAATTAATTAATTATACTATTGTGATTGAGATTTTATTGTTTCAATAAACTGCATTGAAGGGAAGAAATGAGACAATACATTTAAATTTGCCAATGTATTTTATTGACAACAAATAAACTTGTTTGAAATATGAACACAGCATTAACAT
>CAKAOH010001082.1:14500-74182 GCA_916701665.1 Sebastiscus tertius | reverse complement strand
ATGATAACGGGGTAAATGCCAACAATTGAGCATACATACTGGAGTTGTAATGTGGAAGAGCTTCCGGAAATATTTGTGTAATTTTCCATTTGAAAGGGTTTTTTTTACCGCTACCTGATGTTCCTCAACATAGAAACACAGGAGAACACATTATCTCCTGGATAATGTAACAGCACCGACCATAGGTTTATGTTAAGGCCATCAGTGTGTATGAGTGTGTGTTATTATTTCAGTGTGAAGGTGTTTGGAAATACAAATGCAAAGTTTATTATCTCCGCCAGGCGCGAGCTTGGAGGGGATCATGCGTTAGGTCGTGTGTGCGTCCGTCTGTCTGTCTGCAGCTAATCTCGCATACGGCTGGACCCGTCAGCCTAATATTTTTTGTGCACATTCATGACTGTATGTTCAAGGACCTCTCACGGCTGTGGTCATTCACAATTTTAGAAAAAAATATTTTATTGGCTGTTTTATACAGTCACCGACTGACTCCTCACTACTCTTAACTGGCCGTTCATTCAATCAATCAAACATTGTATCAGTAGATTGCACTTTTCTAGTTTATAGTATTTTCCTCCTTTTTCCATAGATTCCTTAGAATCTATGGAAAGATGAACGTTGTAGTAGAGCTCAATCAGGGACCATGAGGAGGCGGCTTGCAGCCATTTAATCTGCAAGCAATGTTGTCATCTATTTTAATGCTATTTAATACTGAAAACACCACTGCTGTAAAAGGTGTGCTATTATTGAAAGTCTTACTGGAGAATGATCTTTCAGACTGCTCATACAGTAGATAAATGTCACTGACCACCACATACAGTATAGGTAAACCTGGCTACATCTGCTCATACAGCCCTTTGGACGGAGCTAATGGACTACCATCACTCACAATAGTGCATGCCAATGTGTTAGCGTGTACAACTTTGCTCGACAGCCAAGTTGACCAACTGGCTAATGTCCCACAAAAACGAAGCCATTGTTTGAACATTCCAACCCAGAGTGGTGTTGAACAGTGATATAGTCCGTTGACAAAAGAAACGTCGGTTTTGAATACTGGATTCTGTCAAGTCCATTTATCCTCTTCACAGAGTTACACATTAACATTTAGCAGCAAGAGGCAAAAAAAAAAAAAAAAATATGAAGGAATTGTCCCGAGGTTTTTTGGCTGAGTAGAGCGGTACAGGAAAGAAGGGAAGGAGGAGAGAGGGGTTTTGATTTCCTGTTCAGATCCAAAGAATCCAGTTCTAGGACGAATATCCATGCGGCCACAGAGGACCTTAGCTTTACCATTACACTGAAAGAGTAAAGACACAAAGAGTTAGAGAAACGAGAAGAAGTCTAGCTCTTTAAAAAAGTGAAGTTCAATTTACACAGCAATATCATCGTCAAGCTCAAAATTAACTACAGAAGCTATGCATGTGAATTAATGACAAATGGTTATGAGCTGCTACCAAGATGCGCTGGTGATGGCGATGGCGAACACTCTATGAGAAGAAGCCTTAGTAGTTTGTCTTCACTTGGAGCAGAGATGACTTCAAATGACTTAAAGTTTGGAAGAAAAGGTAAGACTTTTTTTTAATCTGAAGCCTCTTCTAAAACAAGAGGTATGAAGAACACAATGAAGAGAGATAGGAAAGAGGGATTGAGTGGTATAAAAGGAGGGGACTGATTTGGTGACTTATGCCTTATTTATACTCCTGCGGCATGCGCCTATGCATACTGTACGGGCACCTCTCGTGAGCACCAGGTATATACGGTATAGTACTGTGGCGGATTGCGCGTTGCATGTCACTTGAACCCGCGGTTTTCAAATCCTTTGTCAGGCGGCATTTGATTTATTCGATAGGCGTGATTCAATAGTTCCATATAATAATATAATCCATGGCTTTAAGAAGAATTATGGAAGAGTTGGATGATGAGGAGGAGCTCCTGTGCCTAGAATTAATAAGGGAAACCGAATGAGGAGGCGGTACATGCAGCCTCTTAATACAACCCAGCTCTGACGTCCAGTCAAACTTCTGCGACGTCCACGGTGCCTGGCACAGTCACATTTTTTCAGGAGGTGCGTGGCGTTGTCTCTGCGGCTCTCTGCGAGCTCCGCAAACCATCTCTGCAGAAGCTTTTCCACAGAAATATAAATTAGGCATAAGCCTTTGTGCCAGTAGGATAAACTTCAGGAGAGGTGAGACTGAGGTCACATGGGAGGTCAGCAGTGGCAGCCCCAGAAACTTGTCATAGGAGTGGCCAAACCCAAGAGCCCTAACTGTATAATACATTCAGGAATTCTATTATGCTTTTGTAGCTATTTTCCAGGTTTCCACTCGGGGCATTGCTGCTGCAGTGTTTGATGCAATGCATCAAAATCAATGCCGTTACTAATCATTGACATATCCCAGACTGTGAACCCCCCACAAAATATGTTTTGCCATAAAAAACAGTGGCATTATGTAAACAAACTGACAAGGGCTGTCAAAGTTAACGCGATAACATGTTAACGTAAATTAGTTTTAACAATTATTATTAATTCTGTCGCATCAACGCAACTTGCGATTTTTATAGGTTGTAGAGGGCTCAGTTTTAAAGCTAGAGTGAAGTTACTGCTATCACATGAAACTGAAATCCATCGGTACCAACCATGTCATACTAGCTTGTCGCCAAAAACTGGCATGGCGGTTTTCAAAGGGGTCCCTTGACCTCTGACCTCTAAAAATGGGTTCTATGGGTACCTACGAGTCTCCCCTTTACAGACATGCCCACTTTGTGATAATCACATTCAGTTTGGGGCAAGTCATAGTCAAGTCAGCACACTGACACACTGACGGTTGTTGAGCTTGAGTTTGTCATGTCAGCATATTTGTTATGATAAATGCAGTACCTAAAAGGGTTTCTGGACAATATTTGTTTTATTCATTGATTTCCAATAATGAATAAATACATTTGCATGAAGCAAACAAATTTGCCCACTTCCATGGTTTTTCATTTTGAACAGATAAAACGTGTGATAAATTTGTGATCGCGATTAACTATGGACAATCTTTTAATATATATTTTAATTGATTGACAGCCCTAAAACTGACATTTAAAGAGTTAAAATTCTGAAAACTAATGAATATTTGGTAGTTGAGATCAGGACAGATGTTGGTTAAAAAAGCATTAACTCAGTGAAAGTGGAAAATAATATATAATTTTATGGCAGTTTAGTGCCGAAAATATTTTTCTCTTTAAAAAGGGAAGCACAAGGGTTAACAACAACATCATTTGGGCAATTTCCTTCCCACTGTCGATGGTCTAATCGTGGACATATATGAGTGGTAAAAACACACAGTGATTAGTGTGATCATGAGCTTTCATTGCAACCATTGTTGGAATCAGGAAAGTGAAAGTGTTAGAAGCACAGTCAAGCCCACACCAACATTTCCTTGAACTCAGGACAACATCCCAGTGGCATTCAGAAAGTTCTCAGGCAGTGTTAATGAATGAAAGGCAAGTATCTGTGACGACACAACTTACCGTCTTCTTCGTCCCTGTCTGCAATCAAACAGAAACACCAGTGTAAGTTTCACATGGCAACGAGCCATAGCAACAGCAGCCAGCTAAGTTGATGAGCAGTAAACGCAAAAGGAAGGAACTTTGTTTCTTCGGGATGTTGATGTAAAAACGATGATTTTTTTGTTTATATATACACATATTTCAACCAACTGGTTTCTATTTAACATGCTGCTCATGCCATTTGCCTTTGTAGATATGCTTTTTCTCAAAAGAACATTAACAGTAAAAAGGAGATTTTATTTGAAAATCCAACATTTGCCATTAATCACACAGGATTTATCCTTTGGGTGCAAGTTAATGTTGGCCCGTTATAGTTTAAAGACGCCTTGGGACCAAAACAAAAAACACAGTTCTAAAGTCCTAAAACTTTAGCTCTGTGGAACTAACTTGATTTCTCATTACTCTCGATGTGATTGGTTCTTATTGTATGTGATGAAAACGACTTGAAATGGGTCATCTTGATAGCAGCAGGGAGTCGGCCTCTGTATAAGCCAAATCGTTTACATAGTGGATTTATCTCCTTGTCTGCGTTAGAGCCTGTACACAGTGATTGTGTTGCTGCTGATGGTATCAGCACACTTACAGTCACTTGGTTTATTTGCTCTATTCATACTTGTCAAACGGATCAAGTAAACTCATCTCATCCATATACAATAGAACACGAGCAGTTAAGAGTCTGCTGGCCAGAACAAATAAAAAGCTGTGATCACAAACACTGATAATATTCAAACAGAATACACATGGTCGCGTGTGCCGGACCAGAGGATGTTTGTGTTTAGAGGAAATGAGTTTGTGTTGGGAGGGGGGTGGGGAGGGTTTAGAACAGGGAAGTCCAGAAGTGCTGAACACTGAAGACTGACTAAGACTGGATCCAAGAGGCAATCATGTCTACTTTTGTCAAGTTGACATTTTTTCAGAATGGGCAAATTGTTTTATTGTTGCCAGGGTGGAAAAGCTTCTTAAACAGTAAACGAGACATTGGAAACCAATTAAATGGTAATCAAACATTAGGTCACACTGGGAGGAAGGATTGCTGCACCGCTCTCTGTGGTTAAAATATTTGGTCATATTTAGGCCACATCCCAGTTAGTGGTGTCACTGGAGATGTCCCGAACTGATCCAAAGGATCAGCATCAGAGCCGAGCCGGGCATATTTTAATAAATTATCAGTACTGGCTAAAATAAAGCCGATCAAAATCCAACGCATTCTTTGTTGTACTGGGCTGTGTTGTGTTTCTTTACTGCACTCAGCCGCGTTCCTGCACGCAACAAGGCCGCGTTTTCTTGCTCGGTTGCAGAGCTGCTCTCCTTTACAACAGCCGGGTCTACACTGTGGCATTTCACTTGTATATGCAAAGTATAACGTTTTTAAAATACAAACACTACAACGCTGTTGGTTGACCGGCTTGAAGCACTTTAGCAGCACTGTAAGGCCGTGATAAATACAGGACAGCAGGCACTACGGCTGTGTGCGTGTCTAACACGATAGCCTCTCTGCCAACACACTGCTGGGCAGCTACACTCAGTCTCTGCACTTGTGTGTTGTCTCAGTGATGTTCCCTCACGGCTGAAATAAGCAGGGGATAATCTGTGACTGTCCCACAATCCTTTGCTTGGAGTGAACTAAATCTGTTTGCTCACAGTGAGGCGGAGCAGCCCAAGATCTAGACGAGGGCTTCGTGTGAATTTAAGGTGCAATATGTAAGATCTGGCCAGAACTTTGGATTAAACCTTCAAAAAAAATTTACCAACATTATCAAAAGAATGTTGTTTAGTAACAGCTTTGACATTATGCCAAATATGTCAAGGTCTGGCCTGTCCTGTCTTTTAATACAACTTGTTCCTCAAGAGGCGATAGCGAGTCTCTGTAGTGTCCAGTCTCCCCTCCGTCCAACATGAGAGGACGAAGAAGCAGAGCAGCCCCGAAGGCTCGCCAATAACACATCCATGGTCCGTTTTGATGGTTTTGAAAGTGGAAGAAACGAGAAAACGACTCGCACCCGCGCCTCGTCCTCCCTGCCGCCAGGAGTAGTAGTGCTGCAGGTCTGGGAGATGTAGCTACCCCCAACACCAAGGATCTGATCCTGGAGTACTTCCCCAACTCCCCGCCGGATCAGCGAACTTTCCGTTGCTACCGTTCACAGTTTAGACCCACCAGCCCGCTGTGACTCCTGGTGCTGGGGTTTATGCTAGCTGAATTTGAATTGCCACGGCCACTGACAGGGCGTCCGTCTCCCAGAGCTGCCGAGTGACTACCGCTCTCCTCACGGCGGGGTGGTCGAGACGAAGGTGCAGGTCGATTTCTCATTTCTGCCACTTTGAATTTAATCCAGTAAACAAACTATCAATACGTACACGGACCGTAAAGCCCCGGTTGGCGGCACAGTAAACACACAGATGCTACGTAAACTACAGGCCGACACCAATGTGAAGATTATAAGAAAGCAGTGTTTTTTTTATACAACTGATAGACTGTAAATTTAGCTTGTATGGATCAAGTAGTAGAGGTGAAATGCTGCCCCCCATTTCTTTGAAGCATGTGACTCGGTATAACATATTGCTCCTTTAAAGAAATTGATGTGACACGATCAGCTAGAAAAAATTGTTAAGACTGCAAAAACACACACGGTAGACATGTCATTCCTTAACAACAGTCTGTCACTGTGGCTAGGTACAGTCCCTGGCTCGCAGAGAGCAAGTTTCATTTTAGGCAAGTTACTTAACATTGATTAGATACAGTCAATATTATTTCTCGCTGGCAACTTTTGTCATTTTAACTGGCAAAATCAGCCACCACAGCTGGCTAAAATAAAGAATCTTTTAAAAAGGCCTGTTAACCGAACCCTGGATTGTCAAGAACAAGTGAGCAAACTTTTAACAAGAATCATTTTTCGCTTTCACACATTACAGTCGGTGAGCCAGTTGAGGGGATCTGGTCTCTGAGCACCACTAGTGTAGTCTGGTAAAGTGGGTTAAAAATCCAAGTGACAGCAGGTGAGGACTACTTACTCTTAGGTGGCCATGGTTTAGGTACCCACTCTGTCTTGGGTCTGGCATTGATTTCTGAGATGCGTTCATTGAACCTGGCGTGGTCTGAGGACACCGTGCTGTATGCCTGTGGACAGAGGAAAAAGAAAAGATTCAAATCCCAGATACTATGCAGATCATGTTGTTTTACAAGATGAACTCATTTGTAACCCTTTGTTGAGGACAACCTTGTTAAGTGTAGGTTAGTATCATATTGAACGAATAGAAACAATACAACTTACGTAAGCCACAGAAGCAACAAGGGCTCCACCACACAGCAGGGTGTAGACTATGTTCTCCCCAGACCCACCAGGAACCGATGACATTGGTCGCCGCTGCACAACTGGAAAGGGTTAAAAGGTCACATGTTAGATCTTTCTTCATAAGATTTTCCTTAAAGTTACTGGGAGGAACTTTTAACTGGTTATGAAAAAGTCTCAAGATTGTCTATTTCTATACAGTTATTCTTGGGGTGTTTTGTGTTCACACAGGTTAAGTGAATTGCCAGACAGGACTTGAAGCCAATCGTACTCACACCACCTCCCAAGGAGGTCTGAGTATGGTTTGTGTTAGAGGGGTCTGAGTTCTTCTGGAGTGTTCACATATGCGCAAAAAATGCTGACTAATCGCTCCGAGTTCATTTGGAGGGCTGAAAGGGACCAAGTGTGAAAACACCCTTAAAGTTCGTCATCGGTGCCACCGAGTCGGATTACGAAATCAGATGAAATCATGCAGGTTCACCGGAAACTCAGACTCCAGCGGTGCCCCGCTAGGAGCCGACATCTATGCCCCCCTACTGGAGGACCTGGCCGCACTGCTGTCAGACCCTGCTGTAGTAAAATGAGTGGTTTTCTGAAAGGGACTCTGGCGCTCGGAAACATTACCGCTTTTGTCCACAGGGACCGCCAAAGTCAACACAAAATTAAAGTTCCTTGTAGTAGCTTTGATAGAACCTTGATTACGTGATCTCACTTTGACCTCCACGTGTATTAGAGGAGGTTCAAACAAGGACAGATTTTCTGAAAGGAATAGAGTGACGAAATAGGATTCCAGGGGATCGTCAACCTCGCATTCACAATTCACATCAACTGCTGTCGATGATTCTGGTGGCATGAAAAGGTCCTACAGGTCAGGATAGGAATAATGTGCTGCACAAGCCCATAAGCTTCAGCTCTCTCGGTGTAAAAGGGATTGGTGAGAAAGCACCCTAAGGCGCTCTACTGGCTCGTGATGCCTCTCCCACTCTGATTGGATTTAGCACAATAGATTTAGATTGCCAAAAATATGCCTGTCAGCGCTTGTTTGACACCTGCAGGGTGATGCACTCTACTCCATGCCCTCGGAAAGACAAGACAGGTCGGTTTTGAACTGCTATCCGTTTTAAAAACGTGTATACATGAGAACTATCTTTGCAAAGGAGCAACGTATGTTTCTCGCAAGCCAATCAGAGCAGACTGGGCTTTTTTCGGGAGGGGGGTCTTAAAGAGACAGGCGCTAAAATGGAGTGTTTCAGACAGACGGTGAATACAGGTATATTCAGACAGACAGGATGAGAAAAATAATGTGTTTTTTTGAAGATTACAGCATATGAACATGTTCTAGTAAAAAACAAAAATACAAGTTGCGTAAAACTGCAATTAATAGCCCGAGCTTCTATTTTCTTCTCACAATCAGAATCTTTATTTATTGCAATTTGTATCAGGTATACACTAGGAATTTACTTTGGTTCGTTGTTGAAAATAAGCAGTAAAAAAAAAATAACAATAGAATAATTAAAACGTTAGAATAAAATAAGAATAAAATAATAGAATTTTATCACTGAACTCAACCGGCGTATGTATAGGACAGGCCTTTTGAGACCTTTTGCACAAAACTCTTGCTCAGCAAAGATGGGAAATTGTTTATTTAAACCAGTATGAATATTACTTGTATAGAGATTAGGCTATGGAATAAGATATCAATTACGAATCATTCATTTGATCCAGCTTTGAGACAGTTAACCACGCATCAGCCTGTCCGACAAAACACCTCTCTTTATCCTGTCTCGGCCTGCCGTAAAGGAAAAGGGGTGAGAACTAAAACGGAGAAAGTAGCGGGCTCATTTTTAAAGTTAGCGTGACGATACTGGCATCATAAACCAGAAAAACCTAAAGAATCCAATGGGACCAACCATGTCATACTAGCTGGTTGTGAAGGAAGCTAAATAACGCTCCAAACTTGTGCTAAATTTTGGCGAGGAAAAACTGGCATGGCCATTTTCAAAGGGGTCCCTTGACCTCTAACCTCCAGATATGTGAAATGGGTTCTATTGGTACCCACGAGTCTCCCCTTTACAGACATGCCCACTTTATGATAATCACATGCAGTTTGGGGCAAGTCATAGTCAAGTCAGCACACTGACACACTGACACGCTGCAGTTTGCCATGTTATGATTGGAGCATATTGTTTTATGCTAAATGCAGTACCTGTGAGGGTTTCTGGACCATATCTGTCATTGTTTTGTGTTGTTAATTGATTTCCAATAATTAATATATACATAGATTTGCATAAAGCAGCATATTTGTCATCTCCCATGTTGATAAGAGGATTAAATACTTGACAAATCTCACTTTACAGTACATTTGAACAATTTGATTCAATATTTTAATCGATTGACGCAGCGCACAGCATCTCAGACTGTAATTGTCTCCGTCAAAGATACGCGAAATCATTTCCAAAATTCACAACATGCTTCCAACCAACTAAACACTCTGCTCCAATCCATATTTGTTGGCATTTATTCTTTCAAAAACAACATTTTCACTGCAGTGAACACTGCAGAGGTACACACCTATGCAGCTCCGTCATGTCCAGTGTTGAGGGTATTAAACTCTTCATATTCTCAGGAACTAATCCGGTGTCCAGGGCTCTGACACGACTCCCTGCCACCCTGTTATTTATACTGACTAATCCGCTCAAGTCTAAGCACGGTATGAGTTAGGGGAAAGAAGGTAGTGAAAATTCATGACCAGTGGAGGGGACGCAGGTCAAGAGGTCACAGGATTAGACCATGATACCATCCTGTGGTTAAGTGGGACCACCGGAGTGGAGAAGTCTCATTACTGAAAGGATTCTGGGTATACAGTGGACATTACTTTGACATAAGCTCTTTAGAGTCCCCAGTCCAGCCTGGCAGCAAGACAACAGGCTTATGGGATGGCTCGTCATGCTACCATCTTTTATTAGGCATGAGCTTTTTGTTGGGATATAAAAGCCAAAAAGGTGTTGCCTGAAGCAGTCAGGGCATAAGTCAGATGGAGAAGGGGCAGCCTGGACATCAGGAACAGAGGACAACATGGAGAAAACTGATGTTTAGACATGTACCCTCAAAGTGTAATGGCTGCTACACCTGACCATTCAGGGGCAAAACGTAACCTGACCGACACTCCTTCGGTCAAACGTGACCTACTGAACGCAAAACTCAAGGTGCACTTTTTTCAAAAAGTTCCAGAAATAGCTTGTAAGTGGACCCGTTGTTGGTCTGGTGTTTGTTACAATATGGCCGTCTGACATTTCATACTAAATGCTGATTTTGTGCTAAAGTGCTAGTGTTTATATTTAGCCTACATATTCACTTACTTACAAGGTGCAGTGAGTAGGATCTGTCAACATCTAGTTTTGAGGTTGCAGATTGCAACCAACTGAAACTTCTCCCGTGTGCCAAGCGTGACGGAGAACTACGGTGGCCGACGTGAAAACGCAAATGGCCCCATCTAGAGCCAGTGTTTGGTTTTGTCTGTTCTGGGCTCAGGGCTCTCGAGCTTACTTCCTAAAATAAAAAGAAGTTTTGGATAAATTAACAAAAATAAACCACTTTTTATGTTCAATTTACTTCAATGCTAAAGGTCACTTTGAATGATAAACTAATGATGAAGAAAAACAAAGATTTTAAATTTGCGACGGTCCGCATTCATTTCGGGACGGCTTAAGTTGTATTTTGGGACGGTTCCGGGGGGGACCGTCTTGTCTGGGCTAATTCAGAAACATGGCGGCCGGCTCCGTGAAGAGGACCCGCTTCCTATGTAGATATAAACGGCTAATTCTAAGGTAACAAAAACAGCGATTCTTATTTTCAGGTGATTATACACTAAAGAAAACATACTTATTAATATTACATTCCATTTCTGCTAAAAGATCCCCCTAAATGTTACACACTGGTCCTTTAAAATATGCTCTGTCAAACACATGATGAGCTAACCTGAGAAACAGCCACCTATAGTGGTTAGCTGCTGGAATAATGACTTAATGAGTTCACGAAGGTGCCATGATCACAACAGAACAGAGGATATTTGTTCTTCAGGTCATCCTTAGGCTCCCATATACCAACACACCATCAGTCTGTCATTCTTGGTTATGTAAGGTTATGATCGCCAGAGATGGAGATAGAGAGACAGAGAGATAGAGGGAGAAGCTGCAGCCACCGGCCGGTTAGTGGCGCACGCTCCCTCAGCTGTAGAGGTAACCTATAGCTCGAGCCTCTCCATTCTTTACATTATACCGCCGTCACACGAGTACGACACCACGTGACCGACAGCAGCAACCATGTTTCCGTGCCACATAGCATGGTGAAGGTCACATACACATGTACACATGCTGTTATATTCAGGTTTAAATGTACTATAGAGCTTTCAGTGGGCTGAACCTCACAGAGAAGAGACCGCGTGTCCTTCAAGAGGACATCATGGGAGCCGGTTACTGGTTCTATACTGGTTTAATACCTAACACACGTCATTTATCATGATGGAAAGCAGCTGGTAAACAGCGGATTAACGCTACAGATTCAATATGGAAGTACTGTGATTAATACCCGGGCAACAGCGGACAGAAGCGTGTTTAACATGATGTCATTATGAAACAGTCCACCAGGCTGACAGTAGGCTATATATCCATTATGTCAATGAGGAGACACCTAAACGCAGAGCAGAACAAATCACTATTCAAATGAATAAATGTACCACAAAAGCCTTCCAGCCCTGTTTTAGCAGAAAAAACAGCCCAGTTGACCTTCACATGCCATCATGAGCAGCCATTGACATTGTCCAGCATGAGGATGATGCAGCTATGCAGAGACATTCACACGAGGACAAAGTGTCCTATTCCACCTTCAGCCGAGAGGCGACGGAGGACGAAGACAAAACGTCACATTTAAGCTCAGAGATTCAGGAATTAATACTACTACTAATAATAATAATAATTCAGATGAGTGTTTTGTTTTAATGCCAGCTGTCTGTGTAGACTCACCGTCCCTGGGCATCCTGTAGGCTGCTCTCCGGGCCAGAGGCCCACACCTCTGCCAGGCTGCTCTGCAGGAAAACATCGCTGCTATGAGGGGGGAATGCTGCACGTTCAGCTACTGTACCGCTGGATGAATGATGGCTGCTGCTCCAGTCTGGTCTGGTCTAGTCTGTAGTAGAGAAGCGTGCGAGGAGGAGGCGGAGGCCACACTGTCTCTCTGTTGCGCAATTTAGCCTCTGTGGAGCGACGCCGTGGTATGGAGGGTGGTTAATGCCACAGAAGGGGTTGGGGGGGGGGGGGGCGGTGGGGTGGACGAAGATGACATGTATGAGGAGTCGTTAACACCCCGGAAGCGCAAGAGGTTGAATGTATGAGAGTAGTGGCTAATGGCTAATATTTCTGTTACCTCGTAAATGTATAATTCCAAATAAAATCAATGAGTTTCTATTTAAGATTGTACACAGGTACTACCCTGCTAAAGATAACTTTTTATTTGCAAGTTCTTCATAACTGTTAACAATGGATGCACTTTTTGCAATTGTGAAGGGGAAACTATTGAACATGTGTTTGTAGATTGTTTTCATGCAACTTCTTTTTGGTTTCATTTACAGAAGAATCTCTCAAAACATTTCGAAAAAGATATACTATTACTAACAAAGATTGAGATATTACTCACTGTCAACAATCACAGTTTTTCGGCAGATGAGATTTACATAATTAATTTGATTATTATCCTATCAAAATATGATATACATAAAATGATATGGCTTTAAAAAATACCTTACTTTTATTTTTAAAGATACTGATTTTAAAACATATTTAACTACGATTGAAAACTTAAAACTAAAAAAAGCTTTTTTTTTAAACTTGACCTGTGGTGACCTTTATGATAATCACAGCCTCATGAAACTTTGCAACCACAAACTAGAGACCTAGAGCATTCAGAGGATGGATGGCTTTCCTAGGTATACTGACAATAAGGGTGTTTCTGAGCAGTTTCCAGAACAGAAGTAGATGTGAGGTCACCATGTCCAAATAACTTTCTCTCACGGCTACCATTATGCTCCACCACACCACATGCAAACCACATGCTCAAAACCTATATAAAATTAGTATGTAATATTATATTGGGACAAGAAATACCACCTTACAACGTATAGACTTTTACAACTGCCCTTCATACTTCTTATTAAAATATACCCCAAAGCATGTCAATTTATGACACTTCTCTTGCCTCTCCTCTTTGAGGGCATGGATCACCCTCCATACATCATAGGAAGTGTCACTTTAAAGCACCGAAGGTCGCAGACAGCACGTGGATGAAATGACACCGTTGCACTTTTTTAATTTATTCAAACGTTTTTTTTCATGCTTGTTCATTTCTGTATTTATCTCTGCTTTTACAGGCTATGTTTTCAGGTACAAAGTAATGTTGCTGCTGTGGATTTTTCATATTTTACTTACTCAGACTCTAAAATGGCCTTTGGTGTGTGGACATGTTTGTGTTAGTTAGCCCTGTGGTAGGATGGACCTGGGTCCAAGGCCTCGTTCTTCATAGGCCTACACGCAGAACTGAGATATCCAGATTAGAATGTTGATGATTTGGCACAAGTCTCAATTTCTTGTTTTTTTTTATTCAAAGCTGGTTTACAATTTACCTGAACGGCAGTCAGAGCAACATTATGAACATTTAAAGGGGAATTACACCCATTTTCAAAATCCATACATGTTATTCCTATATGGTCTAAGACAGTCGAAAAAATATTAGTAAACATGAACAACTCTCTCGAAAATCCAAAAACTAGAAACTCAAATATCTGAGGCCTGTACTACGAAGCGAGTTCAACATACCCAGGGTATCTTCTCGTTATCTGGCTTCACTAACCCTAACAAACGAGATCCCGCTAAGCGGTCCTACGACGCTGGTTATCAAAACGGTAAATCAACCCGGGGCTTCTCCATCTGGTTATGAACGGGCGGTGTTTGCAGCATCTGACCAATCACAGACATGGACAAGTCTACTGTCAGCAGACAGACAGGCAGAGCGGCACATTTTACAAGGGAAGAGCAAACTATATTAGACAAATACTAAGAAGTTAAACACATAATCCAGACTAAAATGAACAAAATTGAAGCTGCAAAATGCAGGAAGAACAGCTGGCGAAAGAAAAAAAATTCCCAATGTATGAATACGTAAACAGAAAGTTAACAGATTTATTAATTTAACAGAATACTCAAAAGTCAGATATAGTTGTCTAGATAGGACAGTGATGTATAAAGCATAAGCTTTTAGAAGTGTAATGGATGAATGGATTACACTTCATTATGCTCTATAGGAAAGATATGGCGCTTGTGACTATTTCAGCCTTCTTTCAGCTGTGTCCCCGACTCTGGCGGTGTGAAACAGACTTGAGAATAAGAAAAAAAATTATATAAAAACATTATTCAAAGCAGTAAACACCCACAGCATACAGCCAGCTGTCCTTCCTGCATTTGTCAGTTTAAACTGTGTTGTTTTCAGTCTGGATTATGATTTACACTTCTTCGTATTTGTGTAATATTAGGTCAGTAGGAGGTGCTTTCATACGATTTGATCTCTTATCTGGAACATAACCTGCTCTGGAGCAGGTTGGGTGTTCAGCATTAGTTACCATGGCAATCTACCCCGGTAAGAAGTCATCCACCTTCGTAGGATGGAAAACCATGAAGGGTTAACCCTGAAGTTACCTCGCTAACTGCAAATCCTGCTTCGTAGTACAGGCCTCTGATGTCGTAGGGTATAAAGTGTGAAGTTGCTCCATAGACATGAATAGCGGAAGATGTTATGGATGACACTGAGAGCACCCAGGTGGATGTTCTGAGTATATGGGCATATCTTCTGTTTCGCAACTGAGAACACTACAATAAAATAAAACTCATTTGGGTATAAAAAAGAAAACAACCACACTGTGGGTCCACAAACTCAGTCTCCGGTTCATTGTCTATAGAGCAGACTTTGTACCCTATGACATCACAAGTTTGAGACTTACTTCTCTGTTTTCTGGCTTTGAGAGAAAGTAGCTCATGTTCACAAATATTGGTTGAACTTTCCTAGGCCATGGAAATAACATATTGGAATTTTTAATTCAGGTGGTGTTCCCCTTTAATTGTGGTAATTACATCAACAGATCATAAATCTAAGAAAGCGAAGCCATTTGTATCTGAAAATGATTTCATGTATGGGGCTCATCCTAAAACGCTTTGGTCCTGCTCCAGCTATAACTCTTAATAAGTCTGCACTTTTGCAGGTTTGGGCTTAAGACAACAGTTCCAGATGAATTTTAAACCAGCGTCGAAGAACCAAAAAATCCAGACTTTTGTCAAATCGTCAACTTTCTGATCTGGATAACTCAGTTATCCACGTACAAAGAATGAGGCCCTGTCCAAGGTTTACAAAAAACACAATTATGTACAATAATTACTAATGTCAGATATGGTTGAACTGCCAGTGAACTGTAACCAGTACCAAAAGACGAGTGAAGTTGATCCTGGCCTTATATTTCAAAGGCTCTGTGATCTAACCCATGTTTTTATACGGAGATTTTGGAAAAGCAGTTTGGAACAACAAACATACACAATCTATCTCACACATTTGGTTCATGAATAAAGTATAATTCAAACATGTATAATATACTGATCAATACCAACACCACAGCAACTGCAAATTTATGTGAACACAATAATCATGACTCCAGTGTATTTCACATGATACATTTTTATTTTACACAGAATTCAGAGTGAGGAACAGTTGAAACAGAAAGAAACGGACAAATGGTGCTTCCTATAGACAGGACCTGACGATCTCCTACACAGGACAAGAAATTAGTATTTTATTACGATGACAGAATACCAATAACGCTATATGGTAATATAGGTATCAAATCATAAAATAATGATATACTGTGCATTGATTCCAGTATCATCTAAACAAACAAACACTCACATACCAGCGTGGTGGGTCATTCCAGGCCATTCCTCACTTTGTACTCATTTACATCTGAGCTGTGCTGCTTGAAGAGCTGTGGGTGGAAGACATATACCACAAGTCATTTAAATGTACTAACTAGTCCTATCAAAAGTTCTTCATATTCATCTACATCCCATAATCTGAAATACTTCCTGTCTGGCAGATCTGCAATAAATGCTTGTTTGTGGTTCAGAATAAAAAATAAATTCATAAATTAAATCAAAAGGACTTTGTGAGATTTTTTAATTGCCACCTGTAATTAAATAAAATAACATTTTAACAACAAAATAACAAAAACTGCAACATAAGACTTCTCTTTAAAACTAAATAAATCAAATATGGGGGACTGGGGAAACCCAAGGAACTCTCTATTTATGATGACAATATCACATCTAAAAAAAAAATTAAAAAAAAAAAAAAAAAAAAAAATCAGGCTTTTTAACCTGGCTTTGCCTCACAAAGATGATTGTCTAAAATCAGTGAAGATATATTTCATTGTTCTGCTTGAAATTCAGCATAGAAAAAAAAAAAAAAATTAAATAAAAACTACTTGTTGCCCCTTGCTGCCCTCTCCTGGGTAAAATAATGGTAGTCACTTTGAGATACAGTAAATGCTGAATGGTGGACCAGGTGCTAAGTGCTCAATCTTCACCTGATTGCTACATGATTCTGGAAAATGGTCTTTCATCTTGCTGAAAGACATGTAGGGCTATACATTTCTGGATAGGTCAGCCAATGACATAAGTTGCATGCTTGACGTATGAACCGAGTTTGGTCTCCATACAGAGAGATAGAGAAACTCACCGGGTTAAAAGAAAACCCTGTGTGAATTAACCATCGCACCCTGACAACAAATGATCCGTTTTATAGGTTACATGAAATTAAACATTTTCTGTGTGAATTGATGTGGTCATTTACCAGGCCCCAAAGGAAAGCAGATGTTCCAAATGCAAGACCCACTCTAACCCAGTTGGGGTTAGCAGTGTCTGGCTTGGAGCTCGTGAATGCAGACCTGGATCCAACTGCAAAAGGAATACCAAAATAGTATGAATGAAAAATGAACACTGTATTGACAGTCAGTACTTGAAACAGCCATGGAGGGAAGTGTCAACATCTGTGTGAGAAGAATAATCCCTTGTAAACCTAGTAGAAATGACTTGACACCATTTATAAACCCATGTGCATATCTGTGCAATATTAATACACTGAATGTGAAATACATTTGTCTGTGCAATATATCCTTGGTGCAATTCACACCTCAAGTGCGACTACCTTTGTTTACATTTTATTTATTACATCTACCCTACCTATTTTACAAGTGCAATTACCTCTGTTTACATTACATCTATTATATATTTTATACCTCTAGTGTAACACTTCTGTTTATATTTATTCATTACATCTACTTTACCTGTTTTATTTGCTTTATAACTGTGTGTGTTTTACCTGTGATACGTTTTATCTGCCTCGTTTAGTCTTGTCAAGTATTTGTTTTAAAGCACTGACCAGAAGTGGCAACTGTGAATCTCGTTGTATTTAATACGATGACAATAAAGCTTTCTATTCTATTCTATTCTATATGATCCCTGAACCCTCCCTGGCCATATTTCATTTCAATAATACTCTATGTTAATGTATTAGAATTGGTTTAGAGTGCTCTCTACTGTATGTTTTGGTGGAACCAGACTGTGGAAGTAACTGTGGACCGTCCAGTCATTGGAAGAGAGCCGAATTGAAGAATGAAACCCTACTTACACGAAAAAGTTAAAATTAAGTCTTCCTTCAACTGTGGGTTTTCCATAAAAACAGGGCAACATTAAATTGCACAAATTCTGTAAGGTCTTTGGCGTGAATAAGTGGATTACAGTACAATCCTTAACTTCACTAGATAAACAGTATAAGAAAATAACAGCAAACAAGTGTTTAAACAATTTGAAAGCAATACATTAAGAAACACTGCCACACAATGCACAACTTTAGGGTATACAAGTGTCTATGTGTGTGACTGCTGTGCTAGGTGGATGCTAAGCTAAGCTAAGGTCAGGCTTCACAATAAATACAGCGTTCACGTTGTTAAATGGCCAGATTAAAAACAGGTATTTCATAATCAGAACCATGAATTCATTACATTATGACCCAATCTTACCTCTGCTGATGAGAGCAGCTCTGGATAGTAATAATCGGTTGAAAGTCATTTTAGCTTCAACAGCTTCCTTCAGCCTTCATCCGAGTCAAGATCCTGCCACTCCGTGGTCGATTACACTCCCTGGAAGGACAGAGTAGATGATCCCGAGATCACCGATGAGTGGCTCGAAAACTCACCTGTTCTCTTTATACATCCATGGTTTGCTTTGTGTTATTAAATAATATTTGTCATTTTAAACTTAACAACTTAAAAAAAATACTATTTTGAAGCGAATGTATAACCCATATTTAGTATAATATGCGTTACAAAATCAAGTTCCTCTAATAATGGGTTTGGTAGTTGGTGTTGCACCAAATTCCATTAGCAAAGTCATCATAATTTTGTACAGATCTTGTCTCCACACTAAACACGGGATTTTAGTGAAACAAAATGCATAACCCCTACTCAATCTATGCACCTACTTTTACAACCTATCCAAATAATTAGTAAACTATTCCATACTCTACCTACGAAGTGTGATTTTAAAGGGCCCATATTTTAAAAAAGTGAGATTTTCATGTGTTTTAATTATAAAGAAGGCTTAAGTCCTATATAAATACTGTGAAAGTATTGAAACGCTCAATCCACAGGGAAATACACACAGCCCGTATTCAGAAACTCTTCATTTGAAACAAGCTGTCAAGATTTCTGTCCATTTGTGATGTCACAAATATACAATATTTAGACCCTTTACACAGATTTAAACATAAACATTCTAAATGTGTCCCAGTTTATCCCTGGTTGCAGTGTATGTGAATGTCATCAGCTGACAGGAAGTACACATGGACCCATGCTGTTGCTTAGCAACGCAATTCTGTTTCAATTCTGTCAAAATGTGCTAAAACGGAGCGTTTCAGACAGAGGGAGAATACAGGCATATTCAGGCTGACAGTATGAGGAAAATAAAGTTTTTTTGAACATTACAGCATGTAAACATGTTCTAGTAGAAACATAAAATACAAGTATGATCCTGATAATTAGCATGATATGGGACCTTTAAGCAAGGCAGATTTAAATTCATAGAAATTTCAATGGACTTTGGTGAACAACTTTGGAGACAACCAGAGCACACTTGACTCAGTGAGCTCACTGCTGGCACTCTCTCCATCCAACATAAGAAAGACTGTGTTTTTGTAACATATCCTGATACATTTTATTAGTTCTATAATTAAATGTCATGTCATTCTGGTCAAAAGACAACCTGGTCACACATACACATGTTGTCCCCTACTCGACGGTGTGTAACACGCAGACTCTCAGAGAGAGAGAGAGAGAGAGAGAGAGAGAGAGAGAGAGAGCAGACTGACCCGGAGGAGAAGCAGAAGCGCAGCGGCCATTTTGCTCGTTAGGGGGCCTCGGCTTCAACACGTGAGAGAGACCGAGAGACCAAGAGGAGCCTGCAGAGACTGAAACCAGTCCAGGATCTGTGACTCCCAGGAGGATACTCTTCATGTGTGAACCGGCAGAGGCCTAGGAAGCTCACCAACATGCCCACCATCACTCTACCGCCGAAGGAGAACGCGCTGTTCAAGAGGATCCTGGTAGGAGGAGAGATGAGACTACGTTAGCTCAATGCTAGTAATGCTAGTCTGCACAGTAGCCGTCAGTTGTAGCAGTCAGAGCAAGCAGCTAGTGAATAAACCAACACATTCAGTACGCCGAACCAACTGTAACTACCATGTCTCTGTTATTAACAGGCTGTTGTAACAGTGCAATAGAGGAAACAACAGTTATTTCCTGAGTAATTATTAATAGTGTGGCGTGCTAGCTAAGCGGTGGCCTAACAACACATTTAAAGTATGTGACAAAGCTGCTGCACACATGACAGTCACACACTACTTAGCTGCACAGTTGACTTCAGCTTTACACTTAGTTAGTTAGTTAAACTTAGTTACAGCTTGGAAACATATTGGTCTTCACTGTCTGTTAAGTTTGTCAACATTGTTCTCGTATATGAGGCCAAACTAGTTGTCGTTAATTCGAGCAGGTCAGTTCAGCACATACCGCCAAACTCCATTCAGTAATCTGGATATTTGTCTACCAGTGCTCTTTCTCCTTTATAATACAACATGGACGTGAAAGTAAAAGTAGTATACTAAATCTTTTGATGCCACTTTTAAATTCGGCGCATATTAAACACACAGTAAGCTGTTGTTTTGTGCAGTATGATGCTAATAATGTGTACAACTAGTAATATTATTCCTACTCCTGGGTACTGGGAGTGTGTTCTGTCAGTCAGGGACCTGTGTGCATGTATTGTTGTGGGAGTTGGCATGATGTCTACTGGGAAGGGGGACTCTGAGCTCCTGGTGTCTGAGCCAGTCACATCCGTCTGTCCGATTGCATTTCATCCACAGCCCTCCATCATCTTCTCTCAAGTTGTTGTCTGAAGCTGTTCCTTCATATGCTACAGTCTCATGCTGACTGGACTGTCATGAAGGCAATGTTTGGAGTGTGTGTGTGTGTGTGTGTGTGTGTGTGTGTGTGTGTGTGTGTGTGTGTGTGTGTGTGTGTGTGTGTGTGTGTGTGTGTGTGTGTGTGTGAGTGAGATGCTTTGCTCGCTGGTAGCAGGAAGGTCCAGTTGTTTCTGCTGGTCACTGGAACACAGAGTACTTTACATTTTGTGCACTTTAACCCGGCTCTGTGAGGATTAGTGCAGCAGTGTGAGGCTGTTGGCCTCAGGTGCCTGACGTAAAGTCTGCTCTGTCTTTTTTATTGCAGAGATGCTACGAACACAAGCAGTACAGAAACGGCCTGAAGTTCTGCAAACAGATCCTGGGCAACCCAAAGTTTGCTGAACATGGAGGTAAGACACAAGCTACTTACACACACACACACGCACACACACTAAATTAGTAGGAAACCCGTCGTCATGATTCCCTGTCACCTTGTTCCTGCTGTTTTTGAGTATTACATTTACTAGTTGTTACACATGATGTGTAGGTAAAGGGACTGGATCACTGTAATTTCTTTTCTGTGGGTTTACTTAAAAAACACAACCACACTTCCTTCTTGACAGTTACGCGCACGTTTAAATAAATGTGAGTTGAAGTGGTGAACAATAGGTGTCGTTAGCATCTTACAGAAAGAAAAAAAAGAATGTATGATCGTCACTAATAATGGTTGTAGTAATGGCAGACAAATTGGAACAATTAAGCAAAAAGAACCTTTGAAAACTGAACAGAATTATTCACACAGCGGTTACCAACAAGTAGGGATGCACCGATCCCACTTTTTCAGTCCCGATACCGATAGTGACACCTGGGCTTTGAGTGTCGGCCGATACCAAGTACTGATCCGATACCAGTGTATAATTAATAAGCTGTATGCCTCACTGTGTGGAAGTGACTGGGATCATTCTTTTATGGGTAAGGCAACGTCAGGCTTGACTTAAACATTGTTTTCCTAACTTTGTAAAAAAAAATGTCACCAATAAGATATACATTTACATTTTACACTCGCTTGAGCTGTTTTTTGTTGTGGAAACGCTTTAGCCGAATAAATTCTGATGTAGCGAACATTTAACTCACATGACTAACCAGCTGTTTATGCTGTTGGCGTCTTGCTGGATATTCCCATAACATACAAATGCTTGTCTTCATCTCCGGCCAACATTAACCATGGCCAATACGAGCTGACATGAAGGAACAACTGCCTAATTCAACCAAATTCCTGAGGACCTCCCTCCATTTTTCTCTTGTAGATGGTTAGATGGCCAAGCGACTTGTTTTGTTTCCGGTTTGCTACCTCTACTTCTTCTTCTACTCTGTTTACTGGTAGATTACAACCACACATAGCCTATAGCGCCAACTTCTGACCAAACTATGCTGTAGCCGAGTTAATGCGCTCCAAACCAGTTGATGGAAAAGCGCCTAATTTGCATTTCTTTTTCTGCCGACATTTCAAAAGTTCGCTTAACAGTCGCTTGAATTGAATGGAAACAGTGCATTCTTGTGTCATTCTTGATACTTTATGTCCCTAAATGTCTCACTGCTCTCCTCCCCCACCCCTGTTTTGTACCCCAGAGACGCTGGCCATGAAGGGTTTAACCCTCAACTGCTTAGGCAAGAAGGAAGAAGCCTATGAGCTGGTGAGACGAGGCCTACGCAACGACCTCAAGAGCCACGTCTGTATCCTTCCATCAGCCCCTCGGGGTACTCAGATTTCATCAGTTTGAAATTCATCCATCCGTTATCTGTAACCACTTATTCCATTCGAGGTCGCAGGGGGGCTGGGTACACCCTGGACAGATTGCCAGACTATCACAGGGCTGACACATAGAGACAGACAACCATTCACACTCACATTCACACCTACGGGACATTCAGAGTCAACAGTTAACCTGCATGTCTTTGGACTGTGGGAGGAAACCTGAGAACCTGGAGAAAACCCACACTAACACGGGGAGAACACCTCCAACTTGCACTTTAACTCCATTTCTGCTTCTGTAAACCAGTCTTTAAATTCTTCCAGTCTTTTAATTTATGTGTGTTTGTTCCATTTGTATGTACAGACTGTATAAACACCCAGGTAGTGCGTCTGTGTGTGTTTTTGCTTCCTGAACTCGCCTGTCCTCCAGGCTGGCACGTGTACGGCCTGCTGCAGCGTTCGGATAAAAAGTACGACGAGGCCATCAAGTGTTATCGCAACGCTTTGAAGTGGGACAAGGACAACCTGCAGATCCTGCGAGACCTCTCCCTGCTGCAGATCCAGATGAGAGACCTGGAGGGATACAGGGTGAGGGTCGCACATGTGTAAAAATAGAACCGGCTGGATGGTGGGACGCAGAGATTAAGGGACTGTGGGCAAGAGATTTACCCATCCTCCTACACAAAGTGGAGAGTTTGATGTTGAAGATAGACAGAGGAGAGGTTGACAGACCAGTACAAGTCAAGGGTGGACACGATAATCAAACATAAATATTGCTGACAGTTTGGTGTGCTCTTCTCCCTCTCCAGGAGACTCGGTACCAGCTGCTGCAGCTCCGTCCAGCCCAGCGGGCCTCGTGGATTGGATATGCTGTCGCCTATCACCTGTTGGAGGACTTTGAGATGGCCGCCAAGATCGTTGAGGAGTTCCGCAAAACGCAACAGGTAGGACCAAAGCTACAGGTGCAAATGCTGGCAAATTAACTCAAACACGTCATGCTACAACTTTTTTGCTGCTTAATACAAAGAAGAAAAAATTTGTAAATTGCTAAAAAAAAATTATAATTAGCAAGTAGTGCAATGAAAGTTCAAAATGAGTCATCCAGCTTCAAACACTCACATCAGTTTAAGGTCACTGTGCTCCACTTATATGTTGTTATCCCTTTCTCGCGTGTTTGTCCAGACGTCGCCAGACAAAGTGGACTACGAGTACAGTGAACTGCTGCTGTATCAGAACCAGGTTCTGAGGGAGGCCGGCCTGCACAAGGAGGCGCTCGACCACCTCAACAACTACGAGAAACAGATCTGTGACAAACTGGCTGTGGAGGAGACGAGAGGTGGGTTGATGCTGACACCGTTCATGCAGAGGTTCTGAAAAGGTCCGGTCAGTTCTCCTGCTCTGTCTGGACAGAATGTGTGACCGAGCTAACAACAGAATTTGAATTGGCTAACGGGCACCCTTCATTATTTCGACTGACAAACATATAATACAAACATTGTGCTTAGTTCATGTTGAAAGTACCACAGAAAAGCATTGTAATCTTTTTTTATGTGTGTGTAGGAGAGCTGCTGCTGAAGCTGGAGAGGCCCGAGGAGGCTTCTGAGGTCTACAGGAGACTCCAGGAGAGGAACCCCGAGAACTGGGCCTACTACCAGGGCCTGGAAAAGGCCTTGAAACCAGGTGAACACTCTCCTCAGGTCCACGCGATCCAATAGATTGATGTAGTTCTACTGTAGCTATTCATAGGGCTGAACCAGAATGTCACCAGTTTAGGGTGTGACCATTCAGAGATGCCTTCCTGACGTCCTTCCAGTGGAAGCAATGGGGGACAAAATCCACAAAATAATTAATTGTAAGTTAAGATGGGTCTTCAACAGTCTGAGATAAGCAAATCAAGAGGGTATCATCAAAAGAATACATCATTTTAGTACTTAATTCCCTCTTTGTGTTTCTGTGCTGAGCTACGGTGAAGGGATAGTGACTTTAGATGACACTAGGGCTGTCAATCAATTGAAATATTTAATCAGGATTAATCACATGATTCTCCATAGTTAATCGTGATTAATCACACATTTTCTATCTGTTCAAAATGTACCTTAAAGGGAGATTTGTCAAGTATTTAATACTCTTATCAACATGGGAGTGGGCAAATATGCTGCTTTATGCAAACGTATGTATATATTTATTATTGGAAATCAATTAATAACACAAAACAATGACAAATATTGTCCAGAAACCCTCACAGGTACTGCATTTAGCATCAAAATAATATGCTCAAATTTGGAAATAGCCGTAACAGTTTTTCCTCGTCAAAATGTAGCGTAAGTTTGGAGCGTTATTTAGCCTCTTCCTCGACAAGTTAGTATGACCAATGGATCCCTTAGGTTTTCTAGTTTCATATGATACCAGCATCTTCACTCTAACCATGGAACAGAGCCCGCTACAATCTCCGAAAGATCGATTGCGTTAATGGATTAAAGAAATTAGTGGCTTTAAAATTAATTTGAGTTATCACATTAACGTTGACAGCCCTAGATGATGATACCTATTTGATTTGATGAACCCAGACTGCTGAGCCTCATATTAGTTTCAGCTACAGTTTGGGATGTATTTCCTGTGTGGATTTTGTCCCCATCTCTTTCATTAGAATCCCATTAAAACAGGATCTTGTAATGCTCGTATCAACAGGAACAATGAGAAGCTGTAGCCTCACTATTGTTTTAAGATTTAAGTATGAAAGTATCCCTCAATGCCTGTGTTCATCAGCTGTGATGTAAAAATGTGAGAAATGCAGTGATTTGACTTACTAAATGATAAGGTGGTCCAACAAACCGTTCCACATTGTTTCTTCACACACACTGTAAGTTTCATAATTACTCAGCGTGGTACTGAGTGGTCAAAGGGTCTTAGTGGAGGATGACATGTTTACTGTCCATCACTTTTTCTCCTTACACGGTGTGTTTGTGTGTGTGTTTGTCCAGGGAGCGTAGAGGAACGCCAGAAGATTTATGAGGACTCCTGGGTGAAGTATCCTAAAGGCCTGGTTCCCCGAAGACTGCCTCTTACTTTCCTCCCAGGTAAACACAGTACAGCCTGCAGCACCACCACGCACTCAGCGTGAGGTTTGTGTTTGTTCCATCAAAATTCTTTTTATCTAATAGTGAAATCAGAATATACTGCACGTCTTCATCAGCAGATGTAGTTTGCTCAGTGAGCAAATGTCAATGCCCCACTCACCACCCTGTAGGATACATACCGGACTGCTCCCTAGCAAGAATGGACGGGGCTGGAAATAACATGCACACTCAGCTAATGGGAGATTGTTTAAGTACAGACCACTAATCAGACGTACATCAGACCGGCACATACGGGTACTTCACATAAAGTCAAGGCCGTTAGCCTTTTACCACACTGACAATGACTATTCACAAGCCTTGGTTATCCTGCTACACAGCAGATTTGGTCTGATGTATACACATTGATTGACACAATGACATACACACAGATTCCAGCACTTACCAGGTAACAGCTAACTGTGTCATTTAGTATTTTGGCTACCTCGTGAAACAAACTCCAGCTGATGAAAGCTCAGAACGAGAAACCTACTAACGGGGACACCCGGGAGCAGGGAGGTCACTGTGACGGGACGTTTATTGTTTTGTGTTCATTTTTTACAATGTATAGGATCAAACCCTATGTATTATTCTCATCTTTCTCACTACAAATCTCACTTTACTGTACCTTTGCTGTGTGTTGTGCTGGCCAGGGGAGAAGTTTCGTGAATGTCTGGACAGCTACCTGAGGATGAACTTCAGTAAAGGCTGTCCACCAGTCTTCACCACCCTCAAATCCCTCTACACCGACAAAGAAAAGGTGAGAAGGGTGACATTTAAGATGTTAAAACGACAATAACATGTTCAAATTCGTTTTAACGCCACTAATTTCTTTAACATGATCGATCTTTCGGAGGTCGTAGCTGGCTCAGTTTTAAAGCCAGAGTGAAGATACTGGTATCATATGAAACTAGAAAACCTAAGGAATCCATTGGTCCCAACCTATGTCAACCCAGTTTGTCACGAAGGAGGCTAAATAACGCTCCAAACTTACACTAAATATTGGCGAGGAAAAACTGTCATGGCCATTTTCAAAGAGGTCCCTTGACCTCTGACCTCCAGATATGTAAATGTACATGGGTTCTATGGGTACCCACGAGTCTCCCCTTTACAGACATGCCCACTTTATGATAATCACATGCTGTTTGGGGCAAGTCATAGTCAAGTCAGCACACTGACACACTGACAGCTGTTGTTGGGGAGGGTTTCTGGGCAATATTTGTCATTGTTTTGTGTTGTTAATTGATTTCCAATAATACATATATACATATATTTGCATAAAGCAGCATATTTATCCACTCCCACGTTGATAAGAGTATTAAATACTTGACAAATCTCCTTTTAAGTTACATTTTCAACAGATACAAAATGTGCGATTAATCACGATTACATATTCTAATCGATTGACAGCTCTAATTTAAATTATTGAAATTCCTGTCATCCCTGGTCTGAAATGAAACAACCATTTATCTTGTGTTCTCCTCATGCAGGTTACAATCATTGAAGAGTTAGTAGTTGGCTATGAAACCTGTTTAAAAACCTGCCGAATGTTTAGTGAAAAGGGTGAGTGTTGCTTGGTCTTGAATTTACTTCTTTTTCCTCGTCGTTGGCCTCGATGTTATTAATTGATTTTAAATTTATATTTATGACTCCAACTCATCTAAATCCCATGTAAAGGCAGAACTTCATAATGTGACTTTGTGTGTAAAACATGTGTACAGACGATGGGAAGGAGGAGCCCCCTACCACCCTGTTGTGGGTACAGTATTTCCTGGCACAGCACTTTGACTTCATAGACCAGCACAGCGTCGCTCTGGAGTACATCAACACCGCCATAGACAGCACGCCCACGCTCATCGAGCTCTTCCTCATCAAGGCCAAGATCTACAAGGTGTCGTATAAACTCTGAAACTTTGATAGAGTTTGGATGATCAAACTTGGTTTATATCATGAATCATGAGTATTAACTCTCTCTCTCTCTCTCTCTCTCTCTCTCTCTCTCTCTGTCTCTCTCTCTGTGTCTTTGTCCCCACAGCACGCAGGCAACATAAAGGAAGCGGCTCGGTGGATGGACGAAGCTCAGGCCCTGGACACTGCCGACCGCTTCATCAACTCCAAGTGTGCCAAGTACATGCTGAAGGCTGGCCTCGTCAAAGAAGCAGAGGAAATGTGCTCCAAGTTCACACGGGTAAGAGAACGAAAAGGTTCTGTTGCCAGTAGGGGATGCTATTTTAGAATTTTTTTCTAACTGATAACCGACCCCCGTTAACCCATTATTAACCGACAAGATTGGTTTAAGGTTTTAACCCACTGAGACCCGCAGGATCGCGGGCATCCTGACCAACTTTATTGTCTTTCAGAGGCTGTAGCAGGTTCAGTTTTAGAGCTAGAGGGACGATACATTTCATATGAAACTAGAAAACCTAAGCATGTCATGCTAGCTTGTCGGGAAGGAGGCTAAATAACATTCCAAAATTAGGCAAGTTTTGGTGAGGAAAAAGCGACGTGTCCATTTTCAAAGGGGTCCCTTGACCTCTGACCTCCAGATATGTGAATGAAAATGGGTTCTATTGGTACCCACGAGTCTCCCCTTTACAGACATGCCCACTTTATGATGAACTAATGCGGTGTTGGGCACAAGCACTGCAATCAGTGGAAAACAATCTGCTGATATGGGGCTGTTTTCTTTTGAGAAAAAAAGTCCCCACAGTTTTTTTTCACTACTCTTTGTGCCCCAGTGGTCATAGATGGTATCGCAATGTGTGAATTTGCACTGGTGGGGTCATTTTCCTGACTGTGTGTGTGTGTGTGTGTGTGTGTGTGTGTGTTTTCAGGAGGGGACGTCTGCAGTAGAGAACCTGAATGAGATGCAGTGCATGTGGTTCCAGACAGAGTGTGCCTTGGCCTACAAGGCCATGAACAAGTTTGGAGACGCCCTGAAGAAGTGCCATGAGATTGAGAGGGTAAGCTTCTACAACTATCATCATCACCACAACCCCCTCCCTCACCCCATCCGGCCTCCTCCATCTTTTAGACTGGCCAGTATTGGCCCCCATTTAGCCTTGTAGGCTCATTCCTCTCTCTCTCTCTCTCTCTCTCTCTCTCTCCTTTCTCCCCCTCCTCCCCTCCTCCCCTCCATCAGCATTTTGTGGAGATCACAGATGACCAGTTTGACTTCCACACCTACTGCATGAGGAAGATGACGTTGCGCTCCTACGTGGACCTGCTGAAGCTGGAGGACGTACTGCGGCAGCATCCGTTCTACTACAAAGCTGCTCGGTCCGCCATCCAGATCTACCTGCTGCTGCACGACAAACCTCTGACTGACGACAACAAGGAGAGCCAGACAGACACCGGTCAGTGCTGTGTGTCTGTGTGTCTGTGTGTCTGTGTGTCTGTGTGTGTTACAGATTGTTCAATTTTAGGTCAGATAATACCTCTCAAAAATCAATTCTACAATTTTCTGTAGAATTTGTGAATTTTGGCTTTTTGCTTTTCAAATATTCCCAAAGTGTTTAGATCAGTTATTGATCATCAAAGGGATTTACACCCATGATGTATAACATCCTCCCAGTCCGGTCCACATATTGGGTAGTATGTAGTTGTTTTTTTATTTCATTTCACTGTTAACATTTGAACACAAACTGAATGCAACCCGAAAACATTCTGCCTCTGGCCACGGCTGTCGCCAGCACAGAGGCATAATGTTTTGGGGTTGTCCTTCTGTCCGTACAATTCTTGTGAACGGGATATCTCAGGAACTCATGGAGGGAATTTCTTCAAATTTGGCAAAACGTTCACTTGTACTCAAGGATGACCTAATTAGAATTTGGTGGTCAAAGGTCACTGTGACCTCACAAAACATGTTTTTGGCCATAACTCAAGAATTCATATGCTATTTATGACAATTTCACACAAATGTATAATAGGATAAAATGATGAAGTGATGATATTTTGGACAGAAGTGAGCGTAAACTGCAACTTGACGCGTTGGCGGAGGCGGTAATTCTAGTTCTTATGTACAACTGTATCAAATCCATTTATTTACTTATGCTCATTGTAATTAGTCAAACTGTCCAGATTGTAGCTATACTTTTCAGCAAATACCATATTTATCTCCACAGAATTTGGTGACAGTGCGGTCTTCAAAGTATGAATATTATTATTGGGGGGGGGAGAAATCCCATTTACCGTTTTTTTTCTCTCTGTAGAAAATCTGACAGACAAGGAGCTGAAGAAGCTGCGCAACAAACAGCGAAGAGCCCAGAAGAAGGCTCAGTTAGAAGAGGAGAAGAAGAACGCAGAGAAGGAGAAACAGCTAAAGAACCAGAAGAAGAAGAAGGAGGATGATGATGAGGAGATAGGAGGACCGAAAGAGGAGCTGATACCAGACAAACTGGCCAAGGTGGGCTCATATTTACCAGTTACCCAGTTGTATTAGAATCAGTGACTGGTTGCCAGATTGAATCCTGATACATTGAAGTGTTTTTAATGGAGGTGGAACCTTTCTTGATTGAAGTGTAATGTGAAACATGTTGTTCCAGTGTGTAACGTGGCCACTATTCCTCTTCTTTTGTCAGACGGAGAACCCTCTGGAGGAGGCAGTGAAGTTCCTGATCCCTCTGAAGAACCTGGTGCGCAACAACATCGAGACTCACCTTCTGGCCTTCGAGATCTACTTCAGGAAAGGTCAGACTGACACTGCCAGCCTGCATTTGACAACATTCAAGATTATTTTTAGTAGTGCCGGGACGATACACCTCCTTATTCGATACTGTCACGATACCCGGGTGTCGATTCAATATGTATTGCGATTCTACACAGAACGGATATGATGTCATGTTACTCAGACTACAACAATAAAAGCGGTAACTTCCTTTTACCTCCGCATAGACTTAAATGAAGCAAACATATCGATTCTGGCATTAAAAAATGTATCTAAAAAAAAAATTGCAATACATGGGTGAATCGATTTTTTTCCCCACCCCTAATTTTGATAGTAACTGCGTCATTACTTCCTTGAAGTCACATTGTGTTTTTCTTCATTCCTCCAGAGAAGTACCTGTTGATGCTTCAGTCAATAAAGAGGGCTGTAACCATGGAGCCTTCCAACCCGTGGTTGCACCAGTGTCTAGTGCGCTTCTTCAAAGGAGGTGAGTTTAACCCACACTGAGCTGATGTTTCATAGCACATTACTGGGGGAGAAGCTCCAAGTTGCATGAAGGGCAGCTGCTCTACATGTAACTTTGTAACATTGTGTGATCTAAGTGTGAAACCACATTGGAGTTACTGTCTGTAGGTGTTTCTCAATAGATTGACATGCTTCAGTTTGAGCTAAGTTGTTTAAAGCTTATATGGGTCCTTTATTCTTTGTGTGTAGTGCGTGAGAGCGCTGACTTGGCGGAGGCAGTGAGGACGGTGTTGAAGCAGGAGATCTCCAGGCTGTTTGGGGAGAGCAACCCTCAGAGCTTCAACAAGAACTACCTGAGCCAACACTCCAACTCCATCCCACACCGACTGGCTGGTACGCAGAGCACACACACACACACACATACTGACTGACTGACACTCCCCAGGACTGTCTGTTAAACCCTCCACCCAAAACTCTATGTTGCTTATTGTTGATTCACTCGCATGTTGTTCACTTAATAGGGGTGTCACGATTTTGTGTAATATGAAACCTTAGTGTCTCCAGAGAGAGCTGTGAGAAGTCTGATAAATGTCCTCGCATCAGGTTTTGACAAAGAAGAAATGTGGACTAAACAAAGACGATATCTCTCGTTCTGTTGCATTGAGTACTTCTTTTTATGGACGCAGAACAGCACTATCTCATTTGACCGTGCGTTGCTGCAGCCGTAATATTAACATTACAGAACCGACCCAGTAAGATCAATGTTGTGACTTTTATGTAAAGTGACTTATTCAGACATGAGACCGACATGTAACATCGCCATATGGTTTGCGTGACGAGGTGCATGTCTGAAGAGGCGACTTGATGCCTGAGTGTCTCTGTCTTGTATTCCCAGCTGCTAAGATGATGGTCTACTTGGAGCCTTCCTCTGATAAGATGGCCTGTGAGATAGCTACGGCCCTGGACGAGTCACTGTCTGGAGGGAGCATCCAGGTCTGTGATCATTTACAACTACAGTACCAGACATCACACACCTGCTGTCTGTGGTTTAGAACATCTAACCTAACTGTGTGTCTGTGTGTGAACTTTAGATCTGCACTGAGGTGCTGGAGGCTCTGCGTGACGGGCAGCTGGGCGAGGGCCAGCAGAAGGCTGCCGAGGCTTACCGACCCGCCTGCCACAAGATCTTCCCCTACAGCCTGGCCTTCATGCCTCCCGGTTACCAAGACAACAACACCACAATCAGTGCCAACGGCGACCTGTCGGCAGGAGAGCACGACGACATGGCAAACGAAATGTGAGCTCGAACTCGAAGATACGAGGAGGAGAGGAGGAGGAGAGGAGGAGGAGGTGCGAACACGCTGCCAGACGCCTTAGTCCGCCAACAAACCCATTTCCCCAACCCCGCCCCCCTTACCCCTCCCACCCCCCTCCAGTCCCCGGGCTATGGCTGCTGTGAGTCGCCCCCACATTGCACTGATCTGGATGGACTGAGCGCCACAGGAGAGACGGGAAAGGGAGCCGGCAGACGGAGGAAGGTCGATGCCCATAGAACTTTTTTAAACATTAAAAAAGGCCCTGTCCACAGTTGTTCTGTAACTGAAACCAACCCCCCCACCCCCCAGATGAATACGGTATGGGGAGGCAGAAGAGGATTCTGGGAGAAATGGACATGGATGGCTAAGATGGCTCCTGTAAACACAGTCTAGGTTTTCTATAACTCCTGTGTTTTCACGCCATGTCCTTCTTGTAGGTGCATCTGCTTCTCACATTTTTAAAAGTAATTTATATATTACAAACTGACAAATGGATTAATAAAACAAATGTTTGCAAAACCAAATGGTACCATTGTGATGGTGATGGTGATGTTGGGGGAGTGTTGTTGTTGTTCAGCTGCTGTTTTGCCAAAAACAAACGAGACAAGAAAAAGGGGGGAATTGCTGGTGTTCAAGGGGAGTTGTAGTTACCTGCAGTTCTCTGCTCTGCCACATGAGGGCGTTGCCAGATGTCGGCATGAAATGGAAGAGAGGAGGATGATGAGGAGACATGCAGGACTGAATGAGCTGCAGATGCCAGAGTTGAGCTTTGAGTGACACACAAATATCCAAGACTTCATACTGATCCCTTCGCTCGTCTGCATCTCTTCACTTTGATCGTGATGGTGAAAGCTGCGAGGTGAACGCCACGTGTTTACAGCATCTGTAAGTCCGACTGAATTCAGCACGTCGTCGACCTGCTCCTATTTATCAACCGTCAAGGAGTTCTGAATAAAACTAGTTTTCTGAAGGGAGTCGTATTAATTGATCACACCGCCTGTCATCAGTGAGGTTAACGGCTGCGTGTTATCATCTATAGAAGGTGTTGAGTAGAGAACAGGAAGCCGTCTCCCAGCTCCACCCTCACATATGGGTTGGGGCGTATCTGTGTCCAGAGCCTCCACCTGTCCAGTGTGCTGGGAGCTGAGAAAGGTGTGGTCCTGATTCAAGTAGGTGGTGATGAATTCTGGGAAATCTGTCTTTAGGAACACGTCTGCTGCTGTGTGTCACCTCTGTTAAAGCAGCAGTGGGTAGAAATGGAGCAGATACGATTAAAAAAAGTTATTTTTTTAACACAGTCACTATATTCTGACTGTAGTGCATGAGACAGGTAATCTGAAAAAAAAATCATGTTCTTCTGTGTCCTCCGGTGCTCCTAACGGCATCTGCAAGGTTTCACAGACCGGAGGAAAACAACCTATCAGAGCTGATCAGGAGTCTGCTGTCCAGCTGCCGTATTTGAGAGCCAGCTGTCAATCACTCGCAAACTCTGATCAACTAGTCGACCATTAATCATCACAAGAACCCAACTGACATTTACCGTTTCTGGCACGTAATTTTTGTTGCTTCTGTCCAAAACGTCAAAAAGCCACGTCCGCTGACTAACTGGTCGAATTTTCGCTCTCAACTTGCAGGCCTGCACTGCTGTATGTGCACTTCTCAACAGAGACAAGAAGGAAGTGAAAAGGAGAGGAAAGTGGTTGGTCATGAACATAGGAATAGAAATATTCTTATTTTTTCACTTTTGTTACGACCCAGCTTGCTAGGGTAAAGGGAAGCAACATAAAAAACAGATTTTGTTGGTAAATTAAGTGATTTTATTTACAAGGAGTTTGATTTTCTGTTAACAACAAAAGGTGGTGAGGGAGACAAAATAGAAAAGGGGCTTGCTGGTGCTGTTAGAAATTAAGGAAAGAAATAGAACAAAATGAGGACTCCTAAAAATATGAGCTATGCAACTAATCTCACTACAAAGAAACAGAATGGAAAATAAAAACCTCACTAAGTAACTTAGGCAAAACAAATGGATTACCGGCTCTGGCCGTAACACTTTCTATTCTTCTTATTCTTTTATAGTCATGAATCTTCATCATGGATGCATAGAGAACTGCATGTGTATAATGTTTTATGGACACATGGAAGCTGTCTGAATACTTTTATAAAATATATTTGTGAATCAACATTTTTCCTTATTTAACATGTAGATTCAACATTTAGATTTAACAATTATATATATATTCAACATTTAGATTTAAATGGCTTGGTAAGTAAATAAATAAATAAACCAAAACTACAATATTGCTATTGCAGATTATAAAGTAAAACTGCTTTTCTGCGAAAAAAAAAAACCTCTTCTCTAAGGAGCAAAAATATACATTACCTTAAATATTAAGCATTTTTGTCTTTGAATTGTTCTACTTTTTACTGAAGCAGACACAGGTAAGTCTAATAACAATATTAACAATTTTCTTATTTATATCAGTTATTTAATGGTCTGGGTCTCTGTTGTTCTTTGATGTTGTGCTTCAATTTTAGTAGATAAGATATATATCTGACATGATATGGTAATAATTAATAACATTAACAAGTATTGTAACAAGTCTTCTACGTGTTAATGATCATTTATCATACTCGCTGTGTTGTTCTTTGAGTTTTTTTTACATACTATAGAAAACTGAACCAGACAGAGGTAAGGCAATAATTATTAAAAAAAAAACATTTTCATCAGTTATTTATTATTTTTAATGATTAGTTATATTACTCACAATGTTGTACTAGCTGTCTTTTTCTACTCTTTTCACCAGCACCAGCAGTTCCCTTGACAACAGGAGTCGGTCCTCCCAACCAGATGAGAAGATTAGCCGACCACAAGACGAGCTGGAGAGCAATGGTCACCTGTCATCTAGTCAACAAACTTATTAAGTCCTTATCAAGACAACAAGACTAGCAAAGGTGACATAAAGTCGTTTATAAGCTAAAGTTGACATCATTTAACAGCCCACAGGTTAATACAGATCAAAGTTAATTTATTTAGAGATTATTGAGTCTGCAGGAGAAATGTGGAAGAACATCATGTCTGTCAACCCAAAGGAGGAAGTGTAGTGATGACTTGTTTTTGATTTCATAGGGCAGGACTCTTCCTGTGTCTTTGGTGTTCCTGGAGCATCTGAGAGTGGATGTGGACCAGCCGATCATCCCGGGACACCCGAGCATCGCAGCAGTCCACTGAACACCCTGAGCCACTCTCAGCACCCTGCTTGCTTCCAGACCCCCAACATTATCTGAAGAGCCAGTGAGTCTCTCTCTCTGTCTCTCTCTGTCTCTCTCTGTCCCCCGCCCCCTATCAATTCAATTCAGTCCAAAGGGGCTCATTAACATGGGAAACATAAGTTTACATTACCAAAGCAACTGTGAACTAAAAACCCAAAGTCTTGTTCTCTCTCTAGGTCACATGGTGGAGAGGAGGTTGTAGTGCTGAGGCTCTGTTTGGTCACACCTGGAAGCTGCTTGACATCCTCCTGGATCCCTCCTTCCATATATGTCCACATTATACGGATCACCTTTTGTCATATGGACTCTGTCTGTCCTGGGAGGGGATCCCTCCTCTGTTCCTCTTCATGAGGTTTCTTCCATTTTTTCCCTGTTTTGGGGAGTGTTTTTTTCCTCACTATTTTTTACCACTTGACCGGTTTGGTTTTGATTTCAATAAAAGACAACATCAGACATTTAAAATGATGATGTGTTGTGCGACTTCCTTGACTTTCAGTGATGTTAGGTTACCAGGACATTAAATAGTCAATCATTTGCAGGTGCCATGGTATTTGTTTGATTATATTTGATTTAAGTTTCCTACACATTAATGACACCACAGTCCAAATGATTTATACTGAGGCCTAAAAACTCACTGCTTTAGTTTCTTCTCCACTTTAATTTGGAAAAACAACAACCAGAGAAATCATTGATAGAATAACATCTAATTTCTGATAATGTATTGAGATGATAATATATGGAAGGTATCAGGTTTTTTTAAACTCACCTCTAGTAATATTCATATTTGTCATAATATTTCTTAACAAAAGCCTGAAACAACTCCAAAACATATCTGACAAATCTGGAATTTATTCATCTAAGTTCTCTTCAATTTTGTTTTTAAGGTAACCTCAAAGGTTGTAGATCCTCCCTATAATCTGCTTTAAATATTTAGAATATATTCTGTGGCGTCAGTATTTAATAATCTTATCAACATGGGAGTGGGCAAATATGCCGCTTTATGCAAATCTATGTATATATTTATTATTGGAAATCAATTAACAACACAAAACAATGACAGATATTGTCCAGAAACCCTCACAGGTACTGCATTTAGCATAAAACAATATATGCTCAAATTACATGGCAAACTGCAGCCCAACAGGCAACAACAGCTGTCAGTGTGTCAGTGTGCTGACTTGACTATGACTTGCCCCAAACTGCATGTTGATTATCATAAAGTGGGCATGTCTGTAAAGGGGAGACTGGTGGGTACCCATAGAACACATTTACATTCACATATCTGGAGGTCAGAGGTCAAGGGACCCCTTTGAAAATGACTATGGCAGTTTTTTCTCTCCAAAATTTGGTGTACTTTTGGAGCGTTATTTAGCCTCCTTCACGACCAGCTAGTATGACTACTACTCTAGCTTTAAAACTAAGCCCCCAACGTAAAAATCGCTAGTTGCATTAATGTGTTAAAGGAATTAGTGGAGTTAATTCATATAGAGTTAACTGACTGCAGACTGTGATAGCGGACGTTCTGCTTCATTAATTGGAAGTGAATATCTTTCCTTCGTCCTTCTAACAGTAAACAGTTGTGAGGGAGGAAATAAAACATTTAACAGACAGCGTTGTTGTTCATGATTTATTGGAACATGTGCAGTATTGACAGAAATGAAATGCCGCATGAGGTCTTCTTTAATCAATGTTAGGATTCATTCAGGGTCAGTTAGGGTTGGGGGGGGGCGTGTTAGCCAGTAATAAATACCTGAATCAGACATGTGGGCCTGAATTGACAAGACTAGAGGGAGAGAGTGCATCATTACATTTTACAAATAATCCTCCACAGTGACTTAGTGCTTTAAAACAAATAAAAGTATGTTGCATCTTAACATCAATTGCTTGGTTAACTTCAGTTCCCTTAAAGGAATACACCACTGAACACCTCCTGTGAGTATCAAAGTATCAAACACTTCCACCTTGATGTTGCTGACTACAGCTGCTTCGCTCCACAAAGATGCAAGCTATAGCCTCTACAGTACCTAGCGACTCGATACTAGGGCTGTCCCGAATACCAGCTTTTGGGCTTCGAAGCTTTGATGAGATATATTTGTTGGTATTTGAAGCTCTGCGGTGCTGCGCTGCAGGCTGATATGTTCTTCTGTCTGTCTCCATCATACTTGCCAACCTTGAGACCTTTAAAAAAGGGAGGATCTCAAAACCAAAGCGGGAGGTCTGGGGGAGTTTCAGAGACTTTGTTTGCTGCATTCTGGTGACTTTAAAAGAGTGAAAATAACTACATAATAAGTTCACTGCAACAGCATTTTTATGTTAAACTTTTGATTTTACCTTCAAATCTCAAGAAAGAAAACTGAATGATTTATTTATATTTATTTTTGTTCCTGCTTGAGTATTTCTTTCTCTTAGTACTCTTCATTTCTCCTTTCAGGCACAACACAACAACGGCTTTTTGGAGATTAATACAAAAAACGAAGCATTGGAATACTGATTTGGAGGTCGATTACCATGGCAACGGTCGAAGCATTCGGGTCAGCCCTACTTGATACTCAAAAGAGGGATTTTCAGTGGATTGTTCCTTTAAGGGTTGCCACATTAGATGAGCGTGGCGACCTACGGAGCCTGGGTGGTTCCTAACCCCACAGCGTTTGCATAAGCAGACAGCAAACTGATAACCTGCCTAGTTTCCAGTGTGAGTCTGGCTTCAGTCAGCCAGTCCTCCACCACTCTCCTGGCCTCTCCTCTCAACTGGTTCACCAGTTTAGCTGCTAACTCCAGATCCCCGTGCTCTAAGCAGTAGCTAGCGTATGACAGAAGCTTGAACGGGTCTAAATCCTCACCGCTCAACTGGGCGGGCGGGACTTCCTGTTTATTCTCAAACAGCAGCGCAGCTTGAAGGTAGGACAGGAAGTACTGGTACAAGGAGTTGTGAGTTTCGTCGATGAGGGCTACCCGGCGAGCCAGCGATCGCATGGCGTTAAAGCGGGCGCGGAGAGAGGCCTCACTGTACACGCCGCGCTGCAGGGATTCTTCCGGAAGGGCCGACGCCAGAGCCAGGGCAAAGTCATTGTCGTGGCAGCTGTCTCGCACGGCCTGAGCGGCGCCCTCTAGAGGCATGGTGGGGGCGTCGGCGTCGGAAGTCTTTAGAGTGTAGTTGAGAGCCTCCACGGAGAGCCAGAGCTGGTGAGCTTTACGGGCCTCGTCCTCTGCTACCACATGGCCTGCGTTCAAAAGACAGGAAGGTGTTTGCATGAGTACGACATGTCATCCTGAAGAACATGTGAAAAATCAACATCACGTACTTTTCAAAAGGTCCTATTCTGCCTCGAGGCCCCAAGTTACTCTTAAAGTAAAACACTTTTTCATACAGTATGGGTCTAACAATTCCAACAGGCTTTTTTCCAGAAAGTGCTGCGTGTATGTGGATCTTACTGTCGATGGCCTCCTCCATCCCCTTCAGTCTTGCATAGGCGGTGTTCATATCCAGAGTGAAGTTATCCAGCTGTTCCTGGCTCAGCTGACGGTGGAGGGTGTCCTGTTCCAGCAGCTTACTGCTCAGGACCTGAACACAACACACAGAGCGTTGAAGGAATGACGGCAGTTAGACGGGCTGTCACAGACGTGCACCACGACGAGCCGGTGGAGTGGATGGGTGGCTGCTCCGTGCACCGAGACGGCTCAATCTATTCACCTGTCCTGGCCTCACAGAATCCTCACGTACACGTGTATGTGTGCATTCTTGCTTTAGTGATTTTAATGAGGTAGTATGTGATCAAAGAATAACAATATTATCAACATGTTTGTTCTGCCTCCACTGGGCCTCAAACTCTCAACCTCAGACACCGAAGGCAAGTCACTAGATGAGCTTACTGTCCAAAATTTAGAGAATTTGCGTACTTCATCTAGACAACATAGAGATGTTTGTAATTTAATTCTATAAAGATTGATTGCTCCATAAGTGACAAGCTGATGTTTAAAAATGCTTGATTTCCATTGACTGCAATGGTTGACATGAGGATAGAATTCAAAATACAGTTTTTGAGATGAAATTCTGAAATGTACCACCCTACATCTACCATGACCTCAAAATGTTGTCATCTATTTTCATGAACATCAGAGCTTTATTTAGCGAGAATCTGCAGTAGCTGTGTACAGTATAGTTTACACTAAAATGTTCTGATGCACTCTGGGCTCAATTTTTGATAATTCTAAAATCTGTCTGGATGGTTTGTGGAGGACAGTCTGAAGATGCAGCGGAGCCAGTTGATGTCATTTGAGAAAAAAATGTGGGAGGATATGGGTTTAATAAGTTTTACAGTTTTTGAGAAAAACAAAGTGATGGATTTCATAACTCCTGCCAGGTTGAAGCACATGAACATTTCTGCTCACTTGGGCCTACAATGTGGTGGAAGTTGAAAAGTTGGAGCATGTATGGCTGATTTGTTATGGATTTTCAAAGTGCAAAGTTTGGTTTATTTTCATGCATGGGAAGGCAGACTTCCTCAGAAGAGGCAGAGCTGCTGCCCGGCCCCTAATAATAAAGTACGGACGTTAGACAAATCATATACTCATCTGTGTGATCTAATATTTGAATTGAATATGTGTGTGAAGAACGTAGTGTGGAGACCTGCTCGGCATCGCTTCTCAGCTCCTGCTCCTGGACTTTGAGGACATCTTGGACGTGGTCTGTGTGAGCGGCTGCCTGACGCCGGAGCTGAGTCCTCATCTCTGCCTCCATCACTTCCCTTAATTCAGACATCTACACACACACAAACATTTCATCATTGATATGGTTTAGTTACATTGATTACAGTTATTACACGGCTTTGTTGAATACTCAATTCTGATTGGTTAATCACGGCGTTCTACGGTCTGTTATTTCTTTATAGCAGACCGTTGCTATGGGCACAGCTCTGATGTCGGACTCTGGCCGACCGTTTTTGTGTTAAATTATTGATTTCTTAATTAAGTAGCTGTGTAATAAGCGGGATAACGTACAGCTAGCGGGTCATTGTTGTAAAATAAACCCCAACAGGACGGGTCTTGCACATTATCCCTTACATAAAGCCCTAGTCATTTCCTAGCTTCAGTAGCCAATGCCAAGGCATGGGACCGTTAAATCTGGGTGGCTCCAAATTTAGATCAAACCCTGAACCTCCTGGTTTCCCCTCCGTACCTTCCTCTCCTGCTCCAGCCGGGCCTCCTCCTTGACGTGCTGCAGGGCGGTGTTAACAGCTTTCTCCAGGGCTTTCTGGTCCTCCAGCTTCTGCTGCTCCAGCGATGCATCGATGTGAATCTGCTCTCTGACTCTCTGCTCGGCCAGCTCTCGATTCAGCTGGTCGATGCGACGGTGTGCGTGGGCGATCAGGGCGTTCAGGTCATCCGATGACAGTTTACCAGCTTACACACACAAAAAGACACAAAGTTATTTTGAAAATATATGTCTCTTTTTATCTAAAGAACTCCATTTCAGGTGTTTATCTTTTGATCAGGTAATGTTATAAAGTAATCGAAATCCCATCCCATATATACAAAGGATACACTATGTACTGATAGACAGTTGGACATTAATGGGGGTGGGTGGGATGCAGCGTCTTTGCACTTTGGAATTATATGTAAATATTTTAAAAACAGTGACAGGAAATGAGGGACGTGAGAGATGGAGAATGACATGTAACACAAGTCCCCAGCCAGTGTGTGTGTGTGTGGTCTTACTGAGTCCCTTCCAGTTGGCCTGGATGTCTGGAGTAAGGCTGCTAACTTCCCTCTGGAACTGTAGTTTGGCTTCATTAACCAGTTCACTGTACTGGGAGACAATCTTAGACTCTGATTCTGCAGACTGTACCTACAGACACACACAGACACAAAATGTTCAGCAGCTTTATACACTGACAAGCAATACTGCCAAAGTCCTTCCAAACAATAAAAGAGCATGCACTGCATTTCTGTTGGGTAACGAAAAATCAGGAGCTAAGCCTGAAGGCAGCCAGTAGATCTACGTACCAACCCTCACCTATGGTCATCAGTTTTAGTGGCTGAAAGAATGAGATCACAGATACACGCGTCTGAAATGAGTTTCCTTCGTAGGGTAGCTGGACTCGAGCTCTGACGCTTTGCTCACACTAGGAGCACTACGAGCTCCAATGACGCGGTGAAGTGTCAACTGATCATATGTTTTTCTTTCAGCCTGTTCCATTCTGTCTAAAAAAATGCTGTCAGCCAGCTAGTACTATTTACCAACACATCTATGTCAACGAGCGCTTGAGGTACACTTCAACGGCGACTCTGTGTGGTGCTGAACATCAATCTCTCAGTAAGAACGTGAAAAAGCATATTTGCCAAAATGTAGAATTATCCCTTTAAAGTATTTTCATTTGGTTGTACCTAATGTACAAAATACCTTAGTGACCACTTTGTCCAAGTCCACCACCATGTTATGGAGATTCTCCTCTGCTGCCAAAACCAGTGGGCGAACAGCAACAACCTTCAGTCCTTTAGACTTGTCAATCTCTGACTTGAGACTGTCCAAGGCTTCACTACAGGGGGAGAGAGAGATAGATGGGGAGAGGAAGGAGACAGTTTGAGAGGACAATTGGTGCAAGGTGTAAAAGTGAAACAGGATAATGTTGGTAATAAGTAATTTTCTAAAACAATTGAGAAACTGTTAATGGATAAAATAACAACACATTAATGTCTAATAATGTCTAATATCTAATTATGTTTGGCTAATCAGCAACTCATATACATGACAAATGGAAGTACTTCATCACATTAATGCAAAAATCATTTAAAAAAAAATCCAATACCGTCATAAAGCAGTCCTGCTTACTGATTTGCAACATTGCAACAGTGGTTTAATAAACCCAGAGATATTAGAGGAGAGCACACACATGGTGTACTGTACATAGTAAATCACTGATGGCAGACAGAGCCTGGCCATGCCCTGGTATATATTGTAATATCCTTCATCTGAAATAAAGAGCACCTCCACTAATAGCAGAAGAAGTTATTTTTTATGAAATATAATATTAGGCTTATCAACCTTCAGGGACAATGAGCAGGTGTGCATCATCACAGAGCCAAGACCACTTACAGTATGTAAAGAGGGAGAGGATTGTTTAAATCTAGTAACTACACTGTTAACAAGATGAGATCTGTCTGATTCAGCTGTACAGGTGACCAGTAACAACAATTTTATATCGTGTGTGTGTGTGTGTGTGTGTGTGTGTGTGTGTGTGTGTGTGTGTGTGTGTGTGTGTGTGTGTGTGTGTGTAGATATATGTCTTACTTGGCATTCAACAGAGCAGTCTGAGCATCATTCACAGCGCTGGTTCTATCAGCTAGAGCAGCTTCTAGTTCCTTCCACTGGGCTGACTTCTCCTGAGGAGGGACCTGGATTTAAGAAGAACTGTAATCACTCTACTGACAAACAATTATGTTGCCAATTTAACGTGTCACTCACAGCACAGGAAATACTGGTAAAATGTTTTGTAGTTAGGTCTAGATTTAATTACCACTAACTCCTACAGCGATACATAGGCATGAAAATCTTGATTCTGATTCTTTGTGTCACGATTCATTTCAAAATCGATTCAATACATTGAAAGGGGGCACTATTTTCAAGCTCTTACTCCAGTTCACTGTGTGTCAAACCATTCACTCTTGTCCTTAGTCCCCTGAACTGCAATATGAAACATAACCGGCAACTAAGTGGTCTTGGTCGGCCGAGAGTTGAGTTTCCTCATTGGCCGTTGCTCTTTCAAAATGAAAAGGCGGGAAAGAGTCGTTTCCCGTTTGAAACGGCAAGCAGAAAACAAATGACCAATCAGGTGCATTCAACGATAGGGTAGGTCACCGCTTGAGTGGAGCAGCGCGTCCCCGAGTGCCCTCGCCGGTCCTGGTGGATTTAACACTGGATTTAACATTATAGACCACTGACTATTTGTGTAACAATTTAGCCACAAATTCACGCCTGTGTGCTGTGTTCAGCAACCAGACTCAAAACTGAACCGTCCCAGCCCTGATTAATACGTAATGGGAACTACTAAACACTACTAATCACATTTTTCACACCTGTACCAGTCTATGTGTAATCACACCACATCCTTGTGGTCAGTGGCACTGTGTATCTGTACCTCTGCTTCCATAGCCTCCTTCAGTTTGTGTGTGTGCCGTGCGATAGCCTGCAGGGCCGCCTCCTGAGCTCCGATGGCCTGCAGGGTAGCTTTAGCCGAGCTGGCCAGTGAGTCTTCCAGACTGACTGATACAGCTGCAAAGTCAGACACACAGACAGACAGGAAACATGAGAGGTTGACAGAGAGTGTAGAGTAGGATGGAGAGTAGAGTGGAAAGGTCATACCTCCTTCTTCTGAAAGCTAATAGAGCTTGTTAAACATTACTAGAAGTACTACAATCAACTTAAACTCACCAGTTTCTGATTTTTTTAACGTCACAATGAGTTTATTTTTCCCATGATTTGCCAGTAAAGGAAATGTTATGTTGTCGACAGGACAATGATGTCAGCCAATACACACAACAGCACGACTCGTAGATTAAAGAGAAAACGGTAAATTATTAAGATGTGCAGGTAGAAATTATGAAGAAAATAAATAAATATAAAAGATAGGTATGGTTTTCCATCATCTCTGTTGAAGTGACATTATTCATCCTTTTATGAAAATCATTTTATCAATATGTTAGTACCATCATTTCATGTAAAAGGGTCCGGTCTATAAAATGTAGGGATGGGTATTGTTAGGATTTTATTGATACTACTACTCTTTTCAATACTCTTATTGGTTCGGTTGTTTATCCATACTCTTATCGGTTCTTTTTCATTACTAAATAACTGCTTTTTAAAATATTTTTTTTAAAGAAGGATTAAATTCAGAACAGGATTAGAATATGTTTATATTTTAAATATTACTAAATGTTGTTTCTAAAGCAGCAACAGTAATGTTTATAACAGCAGATCACTATATAAACTCAATAATATCTTACTGGAAACTAATCTAGAATGTCAATAAAATAAATCATATTCATTATATATTATATATTATATATTTAGACAGTCAGTATCAGTCATTCCTCCTGTCCTCTGTCCTCCCTCTGCTGATCTGATTCATATCCTGCAGGTATCGTTGGTAGAGGGAGGAGGGGCTGCTTTGTCTCACCCAGCTGATCAGTTTACAAGAATTTTAAGATACGTGGCAAACTAAGCTAAACAGTTAGACTACATACAGACTGCTTTTGTTTTAGCTCTTATTTTAATAATTTGCTATTAGCCAAGCTAGCCTGCTGTGCTTGTGTAAACATAGTGGCAGTGGATGAGAAATAGAATAGAAATGTGACCGTCTACGTGTTTACATCATATTTATGCTTGTTGAACAGGAATACTGATTAAGTATTGGTTAGTTACTCGCAAAGGTTTTATTGCACTTACAGTAACGAGCGTAGTTGACATGTAACTGTTCTGTTTTGTGTGTGTGTGTGTGTGTGTGTGTGCGTCTGCGTGTTGTTGCCAGCCTACATGCCAGAGTGTCCAGGTCCTCTTGGTCTTGCTGAGCCAGTCTAGCTGTCACTTCTTCTACTGGTCGTTCTTTCAGTGGTTCTGTTGCCACGGGTGACTCTGTGTCAGGGTGAACTGCTGCTGTCTCCGGGGTATCCTTATGGTCATGGCACTCTTTGCACTCCTCTAGAGAAAACATGCACACACAGACACAATGTAACCTCACGTTCACTAAATACCTTACAATGTGATGATGTGATTGCAGATACACTGTATAACCATATTATATAACCAGCGTACAGTGTACCACATGGAGGCTATGTGTTTGGCTTGTGTTCAGTGTGATATAATAAAGATTTGTGAATTATTGGACCTTCATGGTGTCATTTTCTGATTTAAAGCTACAAGTTCTACATTCAAACACTCATCTGGAAGTAATATCTAAAGTCTAAAGTCAGTGTCAATCCCCTGTTAACTGATGATGTAAAAAGTATGTAGATACTTTGATTACCAGCTAACAATGTATCTATACATTGATTTTAAATGTCCAAAAGGTTGAAATGTGTGCTTTTACTTTAAGATATCAAAGCGTAGAGTGGTGGAGAGGGTTACCTTTGACTGCTGGTGCCTCGGTGTCACATGGAGCAGGGACTGATGAGATCTCACTGATGGCTGAGATGATATGAGTGGCCTCTGCTGAAGCCTCTGTGTGGGACACATATACAGAAAGGCACAGTCAGACAGTTTGTGTGTGTGTGTGCGTGTAAAGTGTGTGAGCCTACGAGACGACACCCAAGGATAGACTTTTCATGAGCCCTTGAACAAATTCAAAGACACTAAATGCTGGATGCTACAGTATGCACCAACTGTACAAAGTGAATCACTTTAAATGCTGAATGTCTGAAATTACAGTAACATTATTTGACTTAACGTACCTCTTTGTGGAAAAGAACAAGTTATACCCACACTGACCCAGACATGATAAAAAGATTAATGTAAAAACCACCAGAGAAATACAGGAACTCATTCAGCGACTGATGGTCCATCAACTGGTTTCATCACAAAAATATAATGATCAAAATATGAAATGAAACTACATAAATGTTCTGCACTAATAGCTTCAATTGTATAGTAATATTTATCAGCTAGATGCACTGGATTGCATTACAGTGTGCCCTAAAAGCTGTTAAGGACGTATTCTAGGCTACAAACTACATTCTAACACTATGGAAGTCTAATAGGAGTAATGGTTATCATCATCAGCGATTATTCCTATTTGAAAAGTAAAGTCTAGAGCAGGCACCTCAGGTGGCACGCGGTAGCTTAAACACACTAGCAACAAGTGAGTTGTGCCCTCTCATCCGCATGCCAAATTAGGCTTTCACAGCCATTGGCAGTTGTTCACGGAAGTTAGACAGATTCTCTCCTGTCGTTGGCTTCTTGCTCAGGAATAAAATATAATAAAAATAAAAAGGAATTGTGAAATAAAACCAAATGAGTATATTTATCAATCAAGTTCAAATTTAAAATAAATTCAGAAAAAACCCTTAAAACAGTCAATAAATACATAATTTAAACACAGATTAATGATTACCTAAATAAATAACAGAGTTTTAAGCTTTGTGACGCCGCCTGTGTGTGTTGCACTTAATAGTTTGAGCTCTAAAGAAAGGCAGAGGAGCGCAGCATTGTGCAGGAGAGCTAAAGACAGAAGACAGCTTACCCTCAGAGATCTCTGTGGTGGGTGCATAAAAAAAACAAGAGCGCACATAAAACACTTGGATTTTAACTAAACTAAGATAAAAAAAATAACTCGTACTATAACAATACATTGTTGGATCTAACATTATGCCTCAGCGTTTCTCCCTCTTGACTCTTCTTACATGTTGTTGCTGTTGTTGTTTTGTGCTGTGAAAAGAAATCTACCTAAGGTAAGTAAAACTAGAAGAAGCAGCTTACAATTCACACTGACCCCTAACTCCTCCTGGTCAAAGGCAATAACTGAAGTAAAGAGTTTCAAAAGGACAAGTAACATGAAAATGCCTAACTTGGATGGATGGATATCACTGACACAGGAACAGAGGTAAACAATACAGCAGCATTCCAGGGAACAAGTCGGGCTCCCCCCTGGGGACCGCAACAAAGGTTACCCAGTCTATCTCTGGCCAGGTTTACTGAATTTTGGTGTTACAGTAGATAGATTTTTCTTGGCCATTTCCAAATATAATACCTTAAAAGTGAAGAAATAATCAACTGTCTTTTATGATTACATTCATCAAAACTATTAATCTTTCTGTCATGAGCGAGTAAAATATCAAATCTGAGCTGAATAGACACTAAATCACAAGCCAATTAAATTGTGAGTGATGTATTGTGAGGAATGTGTGCTCTACTTTGTTTTATGTTTGTGACCATATCCTAAATTTATTTTATGTTATTTATTTATTTTTTATCTATTTATTATTTTTATTTTATTTATTTACTTCATTATATTTTCATTGTAAATATATATCCTTTTAACTTCATGTTTAGCCATTTACTTTCAATTAAGATTGTTGTAATCATTTTTATGTTATTATTATTTTATACACTGCCATATGTTCAATTTGGGGGAAAGTTCTGTGTTGTATGTACAATGTGTTAAATGTATAAAATCAATAAATAGATATTTAAAAAAAAATTGTGAGTGATGAATCACATCATGCTTTTATTAGGGTTCTAAGCATACTGCTGCCCTCTAGTGTCCCCACCACCCCACACATACTTGTGGTACAAAGTGCCTCACTGCAGCAAAGTGGCTGAATGAAATGAGCGTCAATAATTAAAACAACTGCCAGTACGATACATCACGTAGCATGCTGAACCAAATGAGAGACTTACCCTCTATGCTCTGTGCAGGCTGTATTGGGACAGGCTCTCTGGCTGGACTTTCTGCTGCCTCCTTCACTGACTTCCCTTTCTTCATTGGTTTGTCCATCATAGAGGGAGGCTGGGCCAACTCCATCTAAACAGCAGGAACAGCAGACATTTCAACTGAGGCCTGAGAGTCTCAACATGTTTTTGTTTAGAGCCACATATCACAATCAGTTCTGTACAAAGTCATATCCACTAACGATGGATGTTGATTAAATATGTATCTGACACGCTGAAATAACAATAGAACCCTTCTAAATTTTGGCCCACTTATTTCTCAAGAGCTACTTGATCCAAATACTGAAGGTCCTGATTCAAAACTATTAAGTTGATAAACATGGATTACTAGGGCTGTCAAAGTTAACAATCATGTCATACTAGTTTTTTGCAAAGGAGGCAAAATAATGTTCCAAACTTGCCCTAAATTTTGACTTCTGGACGTTACAACGCTTTGGAGTTACTGGAAATGTTTGGATCACACGAGTCGGAAACAATCCTACAAAACAATCACTGGAATCTAATTATACAAGAAGTGAAGCCTAATATTCACCACCGAGCTTGTTTGTAACCGGTACCGACAACGTTATCTTCACTTCACCTGTCTCTCCTCTGCTCCGCTCTGTGTGTGTACGTTGAGACTCAGTGAAACACGAGAGCAGAGCGGTGCAACGCTGCAGAATGAGCAGACATTCAAACATGTTGAACTGGAATTCAAATGTCAGCGTTATGAATGAAGTTCGAACTATTACAGTCCTTCTGAAACCAAGCAGGTCTAATGACAACAACGGCCAGTATGAGATACAGTCTGAAGTCACGGAGACCACTGGCCGTGGCTCCAGCTGAAAGGTAACAAAAATGTTGACATCATTCTATATTTAACCTATTAACTGTTTTTAAGCTCCATAAACACAAATAATATTTGACCGGAACATCTCTCATTTGTCCGGGACTATTTGGCTTCAAATAGACACCGTGATCAGTGATTGGTGATTGGTGATCGCATCGGCCGTTTCTGCTTCTAGCGATTGGTGATCAGTCCAAAAAAATCCTGATCGTGTTGATTAGTGCTGGCTAAAAATGAGAGGCTGCTAGCTGAATGATTTGTACACTGAGCTTTGTTAATAAGAAAGACAGAGGAGAGATAACACTGAGTTATTTCTCTTTCACACCCTGTTGTATTCTCAAAACAGTCTAATGTAATGAAAAAGAGATTCCAGCTAGCCTTAGCACATTGCCCAAACATGCTGTGAATCCACTCTGACCTGTTTCTTGATGCCATCTTGAGAAGCGGGTCCCAAAGCCAGACCCAGCAGCCAGTCTGAGTATGGAATATTTTTCTCCACAGCGGATCTGAACTTGTGGTCCCATTTGGCGTAGATTATTGTACCTCCGATGCCTCCGCCTACTGTCACCAAACCAGCAGCAACCACTTTAGCAGCAGCACCACTGTGGTGGAAGAGAACAGCAGAGGATAGGCATGAATACGATGACAATATGTGGTGTGACACAGTCTTGCTATCATCGAGAGGGTTTTATGTAATATGCAAACTCTATATTTGGCTCACTTGAATTTTTGCACAATTGTGTGTGTGTGTGTTACCTGCTCTCTCCTGCCGTGTAGTGCCGGCAGTGCTGCAGATTGGTTAGAGGGGTTCTCCTGCAGTTATTCTAGAGAGAGGGCGGGGAGAAGTTGACCGAGAGAGTGAGGAAGAGAGAAAATTACTACCAGACAGACAGTTCATGTAGTGCTATTGCTTGACCTTCAATGTCTGAAACATGCAGTCAGGTACACACATTTACTATTGCATAAATGTACTGTATGCGCCTATGTGATGTGTGTCAAATGCATGATGACATGCTTTTGACACACTATTTTAGAAGTTGGATGATCTGAGGAGCATTTATTACATTATTTAAGAGTCTGTATAACAAAAAAACAATAAAGACATTGCTACCAAAAAAAACCCAATCTATTCTATTCTAATCTAATCTAATTTACACCAGAAATGTAGATAAATTACCTTCCCGGCCTTTACATTATTAGCTACATGGGCCAGACATAATTATATATTTTCTCTTTTACTGACACTGACGTTAAATAACAATAACATAAAATTAACAGACTGTCTATTTTTGCTCAAAGTTCGTGAACACAGTTTGACTTGTTCCCCTCAGTGAACCTGAGCTAGCTCAGCTCGTTAGCTTCCTGCTTGCAAGGCCTATGGAAGGAGGTAGAGACACGGGTCTTGTTGATGGGGTACAAAGCATGCGCAGTGTGACTCAAACTGCGATCGTTGCGTCACGATTGGCTCAATTTCGACGAGTGCAGGCCAGATTTTACTGCGCATGCGCAATACCCCCAAAGATATGACGCATCACCCAGCCTCCTTCTATAGGCTTTGACTGTCATTAGCCATATGTCACTAGAAGCTAACCAGCTAGCACTCACATTGTTCTCACCGGCTCTTTATCACCACTAATGCTATACAGAGCCGTGTTAACTCTGAACTCTAGCGTCAGGTATCATGATAGTGATAACTATCCCGCCTTGTTGACAGTATACTCCCCTCAGGCACCTTGAGCAGCCTGTGGGTCACTGAATGACAACATGCTACTGCTAGCATGCTACCGTTAGCTCGCTGTTAGCTGAGTCTTACCCGGGCTGTAGCGTTAGCTCCTCTCAGACAGGCCCGCAGCATGGTCCACTAGCACGGGGGTTCTCTTTAGATGTTGTTAATTTAACCTGCACAGGAGCAGTTACTGTTTTTCCTCTCGTCCTTCTTTTCCTTTTCTTCTTCTTCTCCCTCCAGCCTTCTTCTGTGTGTTTTAGGTAGTTTATACGGTTGTGTGCGTCATACTGCCCCCTGTAATCAACAGTAGAGATTACAGCAGCCTTCTGTCTCAAGGTCTGTATAGGTCAGGGGTCAGCGACCTTTACTATCCAAAGAGACATTTTAGGCAAAAACAAAAATAAGAAAAATTTGTCTGGAGCCGCAAAACATTTGATTGTTGTGATGAAGGTAACACAGTTTATAGTCTAAGTATATAGTATATAAGTCTAATGCAGTGAGGGCCAAAGAGACAATGTACTACAGAGTATTAGGGCCAGATTGAGGGGAAAAAACATCTGAGATTTACAGAATAAAGTCATAACTTTACTAATATTATGAAAATAAAGTCATATGTTTACGAAAAAAAGTTGTAATATTATGAGAATAAAGTCATATGTTTACGAGAAAAAGTCGTAATACTACAACTTTTTCCTCATAATGTTACGACTTTTTTCTCGTAAACTTCTGACTTTATTCTCGAAATCTCAGATTAATTTTTTTTCCTCAATGTGGCCCTAATACTCCGTCGTACCGTAGACCTACAACAATGATAAATAAAAATGAAAATGTAAACAAAAAAACAGTTATTCATTTCCATTTTTAAAAATCCACAGGGAGCCACTGGAGAGGAGCTAAAGAGCCGCAGGTTGCTGACCCCTGATATAGAAGGTAAAAAGAAAGGTGTAAAGAAATGTATAAAGAAAAGAATACAGAAATAAATAAGTTTGGGGAAATAAATATGCAGAGAAATGCAAAGGGAAAATAAATACATACATTTAAAAATAAATATAAGATAAATAAGTGCAAAAATAGAAAAATAAATAAATAAATGCAAAAACAAATACATAAATAAATAGAAGATTAAATAAATAAGGGAATTAAAGTGGCATTAGGCAGTATATTTTCATCATCAGAATTTCCATAATAACCTTTCAGCATATTGTAATTCAAGTATTCTGAGAGAAAAATGGACTTCTGCACCCTCTCATGGCTGTTCAGGCTTTGAAACAATCTAGCCTGTGACGGGAGACTTTCCTCAACTGATCTCAACACAAACTTTCTCATTTCACAGCTAAACAGTACACTACAAGATGTTTCTGAAAACATTTAAGGCGAGAAATTGACATTACAGTAACAGAATATTGATTCATATTTGATCAGTGCTGCCTAGTTTGACCGTTTGGTCGGAGTTGGTGAGTGATTGACAGCCGGCTCTCAGACGGCAGACTCCAGATCAGCTCTAATTGGTTCTTTTCCTCCGGTCTGTGAAATCTTGCAGATGCCATTAGCAGCACTGGAGGACACAGAGGCATGATTTTTTTCAGATTACCTGTCTCATGCAATACTGTCAGGATACAGTGACTGTTTTAGAAAAATAACTTTTTAAAATTATATTTGCTCCATTTCTACCCACCACAGCTTTAATAAAAAGATAAATAAAGAAGCAAATTATGAAAGAAATATAAATTTAAGTCAAATTTGATCAATTAATTAATGGCTACATTTATTTTTTATATTTCTGTTACATTTATTTATCTAGGCAGGTTCCATCCTCTATAGAAACTGATAGCCAAACAAAAGTAACTTCGATGTTACAAATATTTCACTAATGGAAAACAAGATTACCTGCAGAGATCCATCCAGTCAAAACAGAATTATGCATAAATAATGTCATCATTGTCAGGTTATTGGCCAGCTGAAGGCATAACAAGCATTTTCAGTCACTTAGAGCGTCTTAGTACAATGTTTTACATTTCCTCACTTTAATTAAACCGGATCCGACAGGTGCAATAGAAGAACTGTAGTTTTGGTACGCTTGCAGCAAAATCCGCAGTGCTGGTTATCATAAACAAACTGAATACAATAGCATACATAGGGTAATGGCAGGTTGGGTGTTTCCATTGCATATACTCTAGCTGTGGATATAAACACGTGAACGAAGCGGACTCGACGTCTTTTAACTCATCAGTCACATCAGGACAACAGAATAAGTAACAACCCTTCAGAGTTCTGGTCATAAAAGACAGAGTTGACACATTCAAGTTTTTTTTTATTATTTGAAAGTCTTCACCAGCAATAAACACAGCAACATTTGCATTAAAAAAACAACCAATATAAAAACAAATCACAGCCCGATATAATTGAAGTAATGCTCTCCAGTATGTAAAAATGTACGAGGGAAAAAAAATATCTTGTCAATGTGAATTATTAAAAAGGAAAGTACTTTGCCTTTGGTTTGCCCGTCTCCTTTAAACGACTGAAAGAACACTGAGAGTTCAGTCGGTTTCTGCGTATTCTAACATTCTATTCAGCAAGTATAAGCAGGATGTGGTTTAACATTTGCACATAATAGACATCAACATACCTGGATGTCTGCTCTAGCAGGCCACAGGTCAGTGCTACAAGTCTTTTTGAAAACACTGAATCCAAACCATTTAAACTGGCCAAAGCTTGATTCAACATGCAACTGTAAAATCTTGCCATAAAGAAGACTCCCTGAGCAGATTAGTAATCTGTAAAAGGTCCCAACCAACAGATTAAGAAGCACTAGTATGAATGGAAACAGATTATGAAATATGTTACAGTGTTGAACTAATAACTACTAGCTGAGAGACAGACGCAGCATTGCGAAGCTGTGCAGATGCAGCATTGCTTCGAGCAGATCAAGTAGCTGGTACCTGGAACAGTCATTCAGGGTAAGATGGTGGGCTGTGAGAAGTGAACGTGTTGGGGGGGCTGAACCAATGGCTGAACCATTTGAGAAGTGTCAAGAACATTTTGTATTTTCTTTTCCACAATGAGCTATGCCATGTCAGGCTCCACTGTGGGTTCTGTCTTCTGTACTTTAACTGGAGTACCCGAACAGTCTTCACCCTGAGCAAGAGAGCAAAAACAATCATGGTCAATAAAAAAAAGCCGGTTCATAAAGTCATGTTTTTTTCCCTCCGTTTTCAACGAGGATCTCTACTTCAGCTTTTATAGTTATAAGTACTGTTTATTTTAACATCACAAACCACAGATTTACTACAACATATAAAGATACAACAAAAGAAACTTCACATTGATGTCTGTAGTTTCCTGGTTACGTATTGCGCTTGTAAACAACACTGGTTTTAAAAACCTGGATAAGACCGTATGCTGGCTTTGAGAAACCTGGATATGCTGCCTGAGGCCTGTACTATGAAGCAGGATTTGGGGTTTGCCAGGTGACTTCAGGTTTAACTCTGTGTTTTCGGTTCTACGACGGTGGTTCACTTCTTATCGGGGTAGATTGCTGTGGTAATTTATGCTACAAAAACTAACCTGCTCCGGAGCAGGTTATGTTCAAAATGAGAACAACTCGTAAAAAAGCACCACCTACTGACCTATCAAAGCTTGGTGCATAGATCGTATGATAACATTACACGAATATGAAGAAGTTTAAGGCTAAAAAAAAAACACACAGTTTAAAACAGACAAATGCAGGAAGGACAGCTGGCAAAAAACTGGTGTGAAACGGATTTGGGAGCAAATTAGAAACAAATACGTCAGAGTCGTGCGTTTACAGTCCTACAGACTATGCATCGCCTTGAGTTACATCGCTACCAGTACTTTTGTGTATGCTGTGGGTGATTATAACACATAAAAGTAAGCCTGCTTACCACTTTGAATTATGATCTAATATCTACTTTTTATTTGCTCTTTCAGGATAAAAGTTTCCCTAAAAGGACTAATAACGTATTTCTTCTTCTTCTCTATTCTATAAGCAACATATTAATTTTGGAATACACAAAGTCATTATAATTAGATCTACTCATGCTCTAGATGGGCCTGTGATAAGTCTGTTAATTTACGCATTCACACATAGGCAATTCTTTTCTTTTGCCAGCTGTTCTTCCTGCATTTGGCAGCTTCAACTGTGTTGCTTTTAGTCTGGATTATGTGTTTAACTTCTTCGTATTTGTCTAATATTATAGTTCGCTCTTCTTTTGTAAAATGTGCCGCTCTGCTGACAGTAGACTTGTCCATGTCTGTGATTGGTCATATGCTGCAAACACCAACCCGTTCATGTGAACGCGCTCGTGGCCAGATGGAGAAACCCTGGGTTGATTTACCGAGTTGATAACCACTGTCGTAGGACCGCAATTGTGGTTTTTAGGGTGAATTAATCCAGATAACGAGAAGATACGCAGGTTATGTTGAACTCGCTTCGTAGTACAGGTCTCTGGAGTACTCCCATAGAAACCAGGATACTGTGCCATGTATAAACACCATCTCAAGATTACTGAACATTCTTTGTCGGTACAGGCCACATGGCTGCGATGGTGAGACATCAAGACACAGCTGCACTTAGATGATAAGAAACCTGGATACTGTTCATGCATCATGTATATAAATAACCAGGTGTCTCATGTGCCACGTAAACATCATATCCCCAATAAGATCAAATCCAGGATACTTAATGTGCCTCTAAACGCACTCTGTTCAAAGCGGTTGTTGATTTCTAGAGGAAATCATTCATTCTTCTTTGGAAATATTGACATGGACCTGCTGTGCTCTGACGTAAAGACTTGCTCTCTCTCTCTGAGAAGTTAATTGAAAGTATATCAACTGAATACTGTACCAAATGATATAGCTCTTTCCTGGAAACTTTCTAGGGGATTGTTAAGAAATGATCAGGAAATTGTGGACCAATCAAATGAAGCGTAACTACATTTCCCCTTCAACATTAAGTTGCTTATAATTTCTACTACTTGAAAATGTGCTTAAACTTCAATTAAACAGAAGTGACTTAATCAAACTCACCTCCAGTGAAAGGCTACGTGCGGTTGGGGCATTCTGGGAGTCGGGCAAGTTTGGGAAGTCCAGCTCAATGTCCATTACATCATTGAAATCCAGCTCCTCACTGGAAGAATAGAAGGCATGTACGTGAACAAATCAGCTGATTGAGACTGTACAGAATGTGAACAGGATGCGGTCTTCATGGGCCTCAGGTAACTTGTATCATTGTTGAAGGCTAAATATATTCTTACATGTTATCAAGGACTTTGTCTTGGCCCTCCTCTGTTGGGGGGTCCCAGGCATGCAGTTTGACCTTCCACAGTTTGATCTGCTGGTCCCAGGAGCGACGGCTGTACTTCCTGAACTTATTGGGAGTCTTTGGGTGAACACCTGGCTGACGCATGTGTCTGGAAACAAAAAAGGAAAGAAAAAAAACAATGAAAACGGAGAAGATCATAGATCAGAATTTGTTTTAATGCCTAGTAGGTTTGCACATAGAAGGAATCAGTCTTGGTGATTTGGTGTTTGTGTAGACCTACTTTGGAACTTCTTTGACGTATCGGTCATAGGCCAGCGTGTTCTTGCCATAGTTGATCTGTTTCTGTCGCCGTAGCAACACAGCCTCGTCTGTCTCCATGTTTTCTCCCTCCTTTGAGTCACAGCTGCAGCAGACAGACAGACATGTTCACACATACAGACTCAAACAATAACAGCGCGACAGGCTGCTGTTCGTTTGCGAGGAAGGTTCATAAAAATTTTCAGACGTATGGGAGCGTCAACTTTGGAGGCAACCATCACACTTTTTTTTATTATTTCTTTGGGAAACGGAAGCACAGTTGTTAGCATCTGATCTGTTAGCGCCAACTCAACTCTGTAAAAGCACTTTAAACTAATGCAGTCAACGGCTTTCCCATTCAATACAATAGAATTGTAACGGGGTACAAGGACTCTATGTGACACTATGTGTGGAAACGCATCGCTCAGGAAACAACCTACTTGGTTGTGCTGCAATATAGTGGCAATGGGAGAAAATAACTGTATAATCAGAGATGACTATATGAAATATGTGCTCAACTAAACACACTTGCAAACTTCAAGCTTGTGAGAGGGAAGACTAACAACTGGTTAGACTCTGCAATAATGGATGGCTTTGGAAATGTCACAATAGTAATGAGTTTACAGTAAGAGTAAATGATGTATAGACACACTGATAAATGTAATGCCACGTGCTCAGAAGCCAATGTTTCAAAAACAAATGAATGTAATTAATTTACTGGTCAGAATAAGACAATATGAGTGAGAGGCTGACATACCTCCCAGAAGAGCCAGAGGAGGTCTTTCTCTCTCTCTGGGTGACCTCTCCACCCAGTATCCTCCTCCTGTAACTGAACAGAGGGCAAACACAGTCAGTCAGTGAAGATTGGCACTCAATAAAGAGCATGCTTTGACTGAATCTGAGACAAAAATCACTGAAATAAAAGCAGAGTTTGCTTACCGCTGCATGTCTCTGTGTACGTCCCTCCTCATCTCATCATCATCCACCTGGCTGCCCCAGTCGGACTGTCTACTACAGCGAGACACCGGGCCTGTGCCTTCTGGAGTGGTGAAGCTGTGGGAGGAAGCACAATACCAGCATTAACACACGGAGGGAAAGTTATTTATTTTTTCCCATTAAAAATTCACCAGAATTATGCAAAAGCATATTTTTTCCAAACTAAGTGTTGTAGTACAACTATGAGGAGATCATTGATGTGTGAAGTAATTTTGGTGGTACTACACTGCGTAATACTAGAGTTATTGAATATTTTTCTCTTTTCGGCGTTGCACTTTGTAGACGGTCCCTGAATACTCGTCTCACAGCCGGCTGCACATAGAGACCAATGTAATGTGTCCAGCTCGGAGGACTGCTCATTCTGATTAAAATGAGGCAGTAGCTCGTTGTCTACCTTACTAAGGTTAGAAAGAGCCCTCATTTGTGTTTTAACAACGTTTTGGTTATGAGTTATTAATCCAGGAAGTTTGAATCTGTCAATATCTTTCCAACCTGACCGAAGTACATCATCTAGGGAGGCTCTGTACATCAGCAATGTGTGGACTGTCAGGAATGATTGGAAGAAGTGCACTATTAAGTAACTCATTCCCTCGACATACCGAGGCTCTTTATCCCCATGTATGCTAGTACTGTAGCCTGCCGTATGGAAGATGGTAAACTAGATGGATGACTTTAACATGACTTGTTCCACCCAGGACCACATGAATACATTTGTGCTATGTCTTACATACTAATTATACTGCACATAGTGTGTTCTATATACACACGTTTGAATAGTATACCATCTTTTCCATTTAGTTATAAAAGAAATAATTTTGCACTAGAAGATTTAAGAACAACAAGAAAAAGATTTAGTATGTCCCAAATACATAGTATTTCAAATGCAGTATGCCAAAAATACCAGGATGTACCAGGACTACATCTGGTCACATTTATGTACTAAGAGTAAAAAGTGAGAAGTGCTCTATAAAGTAACTCGTTCCCTCAAGATACCGAGTTACTATCTCGAGGGAACGAGTTAATAAAACATGTCTCCTATGGATCTAGGGGGCTCCGTAGTGTTATCTTACCTAGCATGTCTGTTGTCAGTGTGCCCGCCGTTTTCGCCACCATCTGCCTCTTTGTTGGCCCGCAGGCTTCCGTCGACCCCTCGTTTCCTGCAGTTGGACCACCGAGACACACCATAGCTCCTAGGATGGGAACACACACACATATATATAAGCACACGAAACTTCACTTTAATAGTTCTCCGTTACAAGCATGTCTCAGATAAACGTTTCTATCAGTGTCGAGCAAACCAATACACAACTAAACGATTACCTATATCCCAAATACAGAGTTAGCCGGCAGACTGAGCAGCATAGTGTTTAAATGTTAGCCAGCTAGCTAACGTTAAAGCTACAGTGCTACTTCCTATCACAACAAAAATGGCCGCCTGCCGGCCGGCTAGTTTACCAGACCAGATAATAGAAATAGATTCGTGACTTTGGGAAACGGGTTTAAATCTTTCTTATCTGGCTGCGGACGGAATGTTTTTCACCCAGGTGTGTATAGTCATGACGAACCTGAAAATACCGTCAGAACAACGGAAACGTTTCATATTTTACACGAGCTTCTGGGTTTTATCACACATATATGGAGAGGCTGCTGGTCTTATGGTCGCCTCAGTGACCCCGATGCATGCTGGGACATGAGAGGGTTAACGTTAGTAGAAGCTCTTTAATCAGCTTTCTATTGTCTAATACAATAGAAATCCTTAGTTCAAAGGTTTCTCCCGCCATCGACTTGACTTCCTTTTCCCCGATTGTTCTGTCCATCCATTCATCACCTATCCATTATCTATCCTAACATCTACCCTGCTGAGGGCTTGATCACAATCAGGTATATATCATTTCATCCTTTCACTTGTATATCCAGAGTAACTGTTCATGTTACAGTGAGCAACACGGACGTAGTTTCACAATGACTTTACTGTTCATGTTACGTCCAGTCGAAGTGGATAAATAACATGTCAGCTATTTGCACCAATAATGACTAGTTATATTCCAACCTGATGAACAACTCTTGAGGTTACCCGCCTCTTTCTTTTTCTCATCCTCTCTTCCCACCAACAGTTGAACAGAGACCACTGACTAACTGTCTGTGAGCAAAACGGCCGGCATTTCCTCATGACTTTACTGTTCATGTTGGATAAATACAATTTCAGCTATTTGCCCCAATAATGACTAGTTTTATTCCAACCTGGTGAACAACTGCAGCGTTACCGCTGTTTCTGAGGTTAGCCCGCCTCTTTCTCATCCTCTCTTCTCTTCCCACGAACAGTTGAACAGTGAACAACACACTGCTAGCTAACATTATGTGTACCAAAGTCACGAGTACCGATACAGACCAAAAAGATTACCAACGTTACTTCAAGACTAACTCACCAGACATAAGAAGGTAAAGCTAAACATACAAGCAGGAGAGAAGAAGTTGTAGAGAGCAAATCTTTACTGGAACATGAACAGATAAGTGTTCACTAAAGTTAGATGAATTCATACATACGGTAAGGTAATACAGTTAGTTAGCTAGCAACACATCTAGTCTCTAAACAAGACTTCCAGCTAGCTGAACAGTGTCTTCCCATGAAGGGGACAAAGACACAATGGAAGCTAGTGAAAGCGGTGTTTTAATGAAGGAGGTGAAACCACTAAACTCATAACACATTACCTGTTGTCATGGTCGCTGTTGTTAGCATCGCGCCGTCTGCCTCGGGTCCAGTCAGAAGACATCTTCTTCAACTTCTGCTAGTATGTGGAGAGAGGTGAAGTATCTATGTGGTCAACTGAGAGGATCTACAGCAGTGATCTCTACAGCAACAGCAGGTTTCAGTCAGCAGATAACGCGCCAACACTGAAAGACGCGCGGTCCCAAACAATCCAACAAGTCACATGACCGGAAAGGGCGGCTACAACTGCAACACGGTCCGTCGTAAAATAACGTCCCCCGTTAGGAAAGAGGACGAGCAGTTCCTATTAACCTTTCTTTTCTCTCTCTCTCTCTCTCTCTCTCTCTCTCTCTCTCTCTCTCTCTCTCTCTCTCTCTCTCTCTCTCTCTCTC
>CAKAOH010001082.1:0-14480 GCA_916701665.1 Sebastiscus tertius | reverse complement strand
CTACATCTCTTTCTCATCTAGCTGAGCTTACCGCCTCCCACTTTGGAGGAGGAGGGGGCCTCCTCAGAAGGAAAACATCAGGGGAGCAGGAGGAGGGGGAAGGAAGCCACAGGGCCAAGTCCAGACAGGAGCTGATTGAAGAGCTCATCCAGAAGTCCAAGCAGGAGAAGGTGAGCCAGTTACACAATCCTGTTGATTCATTTGGTTCCACACTCACCCTGTTAAACACAAATATACACAGATGAGTATGTATTTAAAATTGATTAAAGTAAAATGGAAGGCTTTTACGAGGACACGGCTGCCGTCACTACGAGCAACCACGACACGTTGGGCTGAGAGTCACCAGTCAACACCGTTAGCAGACACTTCGTATGTGATACCGACCGAATGATGTTTTCTTTGTGGTCATTAGTTTGCCTTAGTTAGAGCAGCTAGGATTCTGGAGGTTCTGCAAAGGATGTTGGCTTTTTTACGGATTGATTGTGGTCCAGGTGATTAACTTCTGAGTTTTCTTCATTTTTTTGTTTTACTTTTCCAGCGGGAGCGACAGGTGCAGAAAGAGGAGTCCCAGGAGCTGACTGAGAAGCTGGATCAGGAGTGGAAGAGCATTCAGGCTCTGATGGTGACAAAGATACCCAAAGGGGAACGTCCTGAGGAGGAGAAGCCCAAGGTAGGATCACACCAATCACTGAACAAGAGGTTGTTCCCCCCCACTGTGTGGGCATCAGTGGCAGAGCCTGATATTTCTTTTCTCTCTCTCTCTCTCTCTCTCTCTCTCTCTCTCTCTCTCTCTCTCTCTCTCTCTCTCTCTCTCTCTCTCTTCTTTATTTCACAAACTGGCCATAAAGGTTAAATTACAAAGACATGTGCAAAACTGTAAAAGGAACAACAAAACAAAATAACAGATGCCAGGGGATAAACATCATACAAGTACAAAGCCAGGGAAAATAAACATTTAGATAAATATATTAAAGGAGGTGCATAAAGTTACCATCTTAATAGTTTTTTTGTTTTCGGAGGAGAGAATCAATTTAATGTATTGTTTGGTTTCATGTTCAAATACAAAAAATGAAGGTTTAGATTTACTAAATTTGGATTTATGTATATGAAATTTAGCTACAAGCGAATAATGACATTAATAATATAATGTTCTTTGATTTTATTGTTACCTTTATGGAAACCAAACAAAACATTTTCTAGACATAGAATAAAACCACCTATTAACCTTTATAACTTCCATAAACAAGCGCTGCTTGCGTGGTGTATGTTATATACAAGCACAATTTTTCACTAGAGATATATATCTTCCTTGAAGATCTGTTTTTGTAAAGTATATACTTTACAAAAACAGATGGTTCAATAATAACATTGTTTGGGTGAATCAATTATTCAATTGTAAACGTGTCTTATTCAGTTATCAGGAATTTCTTCAGCAATATCAGATACCTGTAACTCCTAAACAGTTTGCCATAGTCTTTGATGCTAATCCCTCTGGTGTGTCTATGCTGTTTAGGGGCTTTATATATAATATATCAGCTTCTGTTCTTGATGTTCCTTCTACTGATGTGGCTGACTCGCCTTTTGGGAAAGTGTGTGTAAGAACAACTGTAAGATCCGTGCTCTTTTTCAATGTAATATTGTTTCTGATTCATTTGGAATATCTTTTTGGAATAGTCGTGTAAACAATTTATGTTGGAAAAAAGTTTGGACTCTCCCACAAAAATACTTTTTTGTAAATAAGGTCAAAGAAGTGCCATTTAAAATCATTCATCGATGTTACCCAGTTAGGTGCTTTTTTGATTAATTAAAAAAATTATATTGATTTAAAGCTGTGCCTTGTGTGATTCCCATACTGAAACTACTGTCCATTTGTTCTGGAAATGTACACACACACACACCAGTTAGCTGTGGCTAGATATTTGTAGATTTATCTTGGAAAATATTATCTGTGACTTTGAACTTCTACTGGAAAATTTAGTTTTAGTTTTTTTTAACACAATATATGAGGGGGAGTATTTTCTCATCAGTCTCATTATCATTGTCGCAAAGTGTTATAACCAGACCTGGCAGCAGAGGGTGGTGTCACGCTGCGGCATAAAGACAGACGCAATGACTGAACCAGTCAAAGATAGTGAAATCAGTCCTTGAATTCATTGCAGCAACAGGATTACATTTAGAATTAGACACACTCTGAACTGCAACGTCATACCAAGCTGTGAGAGGCAGCAGTGTACCGCAGGGCGTCTAGTCTGCCGGGAATCGAAGAAGAAGAAGAAGAAGAAGAAGAAGAAGAAGAAGAAGAAGAAGGAGGCGCCATTGGTCGTTTCTAGAAGGGAGCCCGCAAAAACTATCGCGAGACTCGCTGCCCAACGACCTATCCTAATCTTAACTACTCGAGGTCATTGCCTAACCTTAACTATTAGATGTTAATGCCTAACCTTCAGCATTCGAGCTCAATGCCTAACCTTAACTATTCGAGGTCAATGCCTAACCTAAACAATCTCGCGAGAGTTTTCCCAGTTTTCTGGCTCCCTTCTAGCCTTCTAGCCACTACCGGCGCCATTTACGCCCGTTTTCCATAGCAACCGGCGACGCCTCCTCCTGATTGGCTGACTCTACATCCCGTGTTTACTGTTTTCAGGCCTCGCTAGCAGCAGATGCTATTTTAAACCTCACCTCCTTCGTGAGCGGTGGATTATCAAGTACTATTTAGAAAAGGAGTAAGTCAATAAGAAGATACCTGGCTTTCAGTGAAGGGATTTAATAAATATAAACAGTAGACAGATAAAACAGCTGTTAGTAGCTGCTATGCTACAGGCTCCATCTGCTGCTGCTGTGAGAAGAGTTGTGTGGGATTAATAACATAATAACATCACCGTTGACTGGATGTGAAGCGACCTGTTTCTCCTCCAATAATAAAGACACGTTTATGTTTCTTCTGCTGAGTCTTCAGCATGCTCCGGGGATGGACATCTGGACGACATCTCTAATGTTCAGTAAGGATGTCTTCATGTCTGTGAGATTGTGATTGTCTCCTCCTATCACCTGTTTAATCTTAACACTAAGAAGAACAGTTCCCTCCGTTTTAGGAGCATCTCAGTGTACTTAAAGAAAGAAAGAGGTCCTTAAAGCGACGTCCTGGTGATATGAATGTTGAGACTTCTTTACAGTCACAGGTGAGAGATAATCTACCTCCCAGAGAAGTAAACCATGCAACAATGTAAACAATCATCATACGACATAACTATGACGTACACGTGTACATATATATGATGACATTACTGTCATTTGTTTCAATGTCACATACATACAACTCAGTGTGTTAAGTGAGGCTGAAAATATAAAACTAGTCTTTTAGGCAGACTGTCCAGCTGTGACATGTTGCTGTATTGAGTTAGAAACGAGGCAACATAGAACACTAATAATGTTTAATAATGTCTATACTGTCTGTTCACAGTTTTGCTCCTTCGTCTGGGATGGATCACAACAACCCAGAGATGCTGAAAGATCCTGGTGGTGGAGAGCCTGGTCTGACAGCAGGTGATACACACACACCCACACACACTCTCTCTCTCTCTCTCACACACACACACACACACACACACACACACACAGACAGACTTTAACCTAGGGATGCACCGATCTGACTTTTTCTCTCCCAATACCGATAGTGATACCTGGGCTTTGGGTATCAGCCGATACTGAGTACCGATCCGATACCTGTGTTTAATAAATAAAGTTTTATGTGACTGGGATCATTCTTTTATGTGTAAGGCAACATCAGGCATGACTTAAACATTGTTACCCTAACTTTGTAAAAAAAAATCTGACCAATAAATACATACTTACACATTTATTTAATTGTTCTTTATTAATGGAATGGGGGTCGTGCACCAGCGACTTGGTACAAGATCTGCAGAATTAACAGGAATTACAATTCAAGTGTAAACCTTTTTAATGCAGCAACAAATTGGTCAAAACTTAAACAGGAATTCAAATTACAGTGTATAATGTATATAGTATATAAACATAAACTTGAATTGAATAAATCGGCTGAATTGTCACCGATATCCGATCCAGTATCGGTGCATCTCTACTTTAAACGTACTGAGTCTTTAAGGTTACCTTGGTTCTTCCTACTCTGCTGTGCAGCCTGTTAGCAAGCGCCATAAATCCAATGGTACATTTTAGGTGTTATATTAGAGATGATTCAGTTTTGATAACCTAAAAGGACCAATCAGAGGAGCTTGTTGGGTTTCATTTGTATTTGATGTAAAAGTGGTATAGTGAATATCTTCAGTGGTGGACTGACAACCCCTACCAACGTAATAAGACAGGTTTGTTAAGATTCAATAAAACGAGCTTCAAGTGGTAGGACCTTTAAAAAAAACACCCCTTCAATTAGTTTAATTTTCTGACCTTTAACCATTTCATTACCTTCATGGTTCTTGACTTGCTCTCTTTTGAAAATCTCTGATCCCCAAGACATTGTCTTTTTGCAGACATTTACAGCAAGAACACACAATACCACGGAGGATAAGAGAAATGCCACAAGCTATTCCGCATGAACATGTTTATCCAGTGGTGATCCTGTCACTTGTTTTTATTTCCGATGTTATCTAATGATTGTGGGTTTTGTTTGTCTCTTTCTTTCAGACCGGGACTATTCGGAGTCATTCTGTCCAGAAAAGGAGCAGGTTAGTTCTTTTTTGTCCAAAAAGTTTATATTTTAATCTTTATTACCTATCAACTGGATGCCATGTCTGTCTAATAATGGTAAATATGGAAATAGACTATGTGTAATTTAAAAGGGGTTGCTTGTATTGAGGAACCCATTAGGCCTCACCCTGCAGTTCTGTGGCGCTTTTAAGCATCTTAAATTTGGTTGCGTGGTTGTACAGATTGATAATGTGTGGAGCCAGAGCTTTCTGTAGCGCTGACAGCTGTGGAAATACGTCTGGCTATGGGAGACTAAGTTTAAGCAGTCTTATAACAATTGTGCTACATTTTGAGGCTTAAACAAGATGTATTATTGAATATCATCTGTACAGCAGTGTTAAAAAAAATGTTGGGAACGTGTATAAATTGGTAGATGAGCTTCTAGAAAACACTCTTACCTCCTAAGATTGATTGTTGTAGGAGAACAGGGTGTTGATAATTTGTCCTTTGTGTCTTTCAGATGAGATGCAGTTCCTGCGTGGTGACCGAGGATCTGTCCACTAACGGTACTATCATGTTTGTATACATGTGACAGCAGCAGATACAGCAGTCATCATGTACAACACTGTAGCATGCTGCTGGAAGAACTGTGTCCAAAAACACACTCCCTTAACTGCCAACAGGACTGAGCACATAAGCTCTGTGCCAAAACCATACTACACACTCATTTTATGCAGGACATGCTAGTTGTCATAGTGTACTGTTTTAGCAGTTGGTACACAAAAAAAAATCAACCGCTTTATAGTAACAGGAAAAACAACACAAGTGATGTCCAGTAAACTGCCACTTTGGGATGTCACTACAAACTAAACTTCACAAACGGATGTCCCTCTTAAAGCGGTTAGTTAGATGTCTGAAATAAGGTCAGTGGGTAACAGAAGCTGAAGAGATTTTAAGGTTTTGTTCTACAACATAAAATATAGCCATAAATACCCCACTCGAGAATTTTGAAGCCCTTCTGTGTCTTAAAAAAGGCGGTTGCTAACAAGCGGCTAAATGAGACTACTAAACGCCATCACATCGACTCGTCCTCCTTTACAGCCTCGTTGTGTATACACACGTTCATGAGACCGAGGTGTAGTTTGTTTATAACCTAATGTTAGCTTTTTACTTCTGGCGATTGCATTCACACTTCAAAAATCATAAAAGTGGTGTTTATTTGTGAAGATTATCTTGCTGAACAAAACGTGTACGTATCATAAATGTTTGTTTGCCACAGAGCTTATTTTCTGCAATAATCTAAAACCCAATGGAAAAAATCCCATTTGTCGAGGGAACCAAGTGCGATGCTAACTTCCTGGTTGGCCTGCAAAAATCCGTCATCCCTGGAGCACTCTATGGGCCATTTAAGTGACACTCCCATACCACTGCACAACCATGCACCGCCCTGCCTGATCTGGTGTGACTACAGCCTCAGTCTCTCCAGTGTGCTGAAGTTCTTCACTCATTGTCTGCCCTCCCAGGTTCCTGGTCACAAAGGTCCATCTCCCGTTCCTTGCAGCGAGCCGAGACTTTACTCCGAAGCACCTTTAATCCCAGCCTGAAGTGGCTGTTCCACGGCCGCAGTCAAGATGAGGAAGAGGCAGAGGGGAATTTCGTAGTCGCTCACAATCTGGTGTCCCGGTCCTCCGCGCGTCTCCTGCGTCTGCAGCAAGCTCTCCTGAATGTGGCGCCCCAGTGGCAGCCGGTCGGCAGGGCCCAGATGGGATCTCCCCAGGTGAGCTCCAGGGATCGCAGGGAAGCTGAATTTCAAAACAGGTGTTGATGTGTGCGATCAAGTGATTACCTTTAGCCCTTAGTACTCACTTAATAAGGATTATCTGTGTAGAGTAAATGCCTTGATTTGTGTTTACGGTGTTGTGGAATGCATGCACAAAAAAAGCAAATGACAAGATAAAGAAGTGAAAAGGGAAGAAGGTAAAATAATGGTAAAAATAATTGCCTTCCAATTAAGAACTCTTGATAATTAAACCTTTGAAAAAAACAATTAGGGAGAAGAAGCAGCGTCATAATGGGAGCTGATTTTCCATATTATATGAGTCCATACCCTCCTCCTCGTCCTCTCTCTTCCTCCCCCATCAGGTGTGTGTTAAAGGCCTCCCAGCAGAGGGGGGTGTTCTCCTCCTGCCCTCCTCCTCCTCCTTCCTGCAGGGGCACTACACAGCTCTGTGGAGGCTCCTGGAGCAGCGATCCCTGTTGCTCTTCATACACGAGTACACCAGGAGGGCTCGCCTAGCAGCAGCGTACATATCCAGAGTGAGCCACCTGTTGGAGGATCAGCGGAAGAAATCACACCTGACACTTTACCAGGTTAGGATAAACCGTGGGAATTTCTCTTTAAAACGTTTCTGTGAGCAATCTTTGTGATATGAACATTTCATCAGATTACTGTGTTTAATGTGAAACCCATTTAATCAGCACCCAATCAGATGTTGTGTTGTTGGTGGGTCGAGGGTCAAAAAGGCAGGTTGAGATATTGGCAGCTATGAATAACACATTCAGCGTTGAGATCATGAGATCATGAACTCAGAGTAGCTGCAGAACATACAGTATGCTTCTATGATATTATAGGATCAATTACATGGATGGATCAAGGTGAGGTGTGAATACGCCTGTCACAATAATTACTATATCGACTCTACGGTATACTACACAGACCTGAGCGCTGATATCAACTGTATGCTCAGCTATAATCTTTTAGACTTGTGTTTTGATCAGATAGTTATTGATTCATTGAATCATTATTTTGGCAGTCTTAGACTGTGTTTTATTTTAGACGAAGTTTCATTTCAAATCTTTGGCTTCTTATCCTCAATGGAAAAAGGATAATAAAACAAACATGTTTGGATTTCTCAAAGAAGGCCCTGAAAAAATAATGATTTAGGTATCAGTGATGAATCTCAGGTACCGTTATCAGCAGTACAGAAACATTTCAAATGAAACCTCTGGTGCTCATTCATCAACACAAGCGTTCTCCTCTCCGTTCCAGACCCCGTCCAGCTGGTCTTCAACCAGGGTCGGTCTTTGCTCGCTGAGTCAGGAGCTCCGGGTCCATCTCAACCACTGGTCTTGTCTAATCTCCAAAGTCCAGTCTGACCGCTACCTGAGACCTGCTCTGGTCCAGCAGACCGGGCTGCTGGTGGAAATCAAACAGACTCTGGACCTCCTCGGTCTGCAGGCTCTAGTTTTGATGGAGCATTATGTGTACGTCATTCTGTCTGCTGTAGCCCGGACTGAATTAGACTCCGTACCGAGAGAAGTCCTGGAGGATATTCTAGCTGGTACGGACCTGTATAACCAGGCGGTGGGAGAGCAGAGAGCACAGCACAGCGCCACCCAGCTGAGGACTGCGGTATTACAGCAGGCGCATTATTCCACACTGGATTCTGTTCTTCCAAACAGCAAAGAGCGTCACCCCGCTGCCTTCTCTGTCAAAGAGCTGATGGTGATTTTAGCGGTGCATCAAGCGGACGTGGCGGCCAAGCAGCTGCACTGCTGGGCCTCTGAGCAGCACCATCACAACTGTCAGGTTCACACAGACTACGAGGCCTATGTACGTTCTGATAACTCTGTCAGTCAGGTGGCCAGGCTCCGCTGTGGGCTCACCTCTGCACTGAAATCTGAGTGGACCTGGGAGCAGCTGCAGCAGACCTACCTTATTTCCTCTCCTCTATCCTCTAATAATCATCACCCCCCTCTACAGTCATCGTCTAGTCACTCCTGCCATAAAACTCCTCCTGTTTACATCCCTGACCTTCAGTTGGACAGCTTTGAAAACCATCCAGTATTAGCCAAGCCCACCTTCGTCCAACACGGACCAGAGGGCTCGAACAAAGACCAAACCAGCCAGTGCCAAACATGCATATCCCAGACTGGTGTAGCCCAGACCAGTGTGGAAGCTTTGGACTCCATTCAACCCCCAAATCTAGAAAGACAGACCAGTTTAGAAAACTGTAAACTACCGCAGACCATTTCACCCCCTTCACCCGCCGTCCACCATCATCTCCCAGCCCCGCCTCTGTCGGGGGTTTGCCAACAGGACCATTCCTCAGTAGAGCTTCTTTTTCAGGTGCTAGTTTCCTCCAATGACCTGCTGGCTCCACTAGTGTCACACACACCTACACCAGAGGCACTGACTGAACAGCTGCTCCCAAACACAATGACAGATGCGTTGTCACCAAATGGAAAGATCCTAAATACAGCCGATTCAGCGGAATGGATCAGTCTGAGTACAGAACCGAACAAGGACCAGAATGTGGGAGGAACTCAGCAGGAATGGGCCGAACTGGAATTAACAACCAGGCAGGAAGCTGCTGTCAGGTAATGTCTAGATGAACCAGCCACTGTGTTGATATTGTGATGCAATTTGTTCAAAGCATACTGAGGCCTTGTCGGCTCATCTGAAACCCCCTGTCTACCAACAGAATTAGAAACATTTGGCACTTCACACAGTGATGTGAACCTGTCTCTGAAACTCTCCTTTTTTTATTCCTCACACAAGTACTTCCATCATTTTTCGTGTGAACAAAGAGTGCAACATCATGAACGCCTTCAAAAAGAGAATGTCTGAAATGTTCCTCATGATCCCCGTTCGAATGGTTTGTTGCCCGTCACCCTCATTCTATAGCCTAAATGATGCTTTTGCATCCCATTATCCCAAAGGGTCTGCGCTGACCATCCACATGCAGCCCAAAATGTATGACCATGAAGACTATGGGTGGCTGTGTGGTATTGTTTTTGACTTGTTTATGCACTTTACCAGCTGCTGTACATCCCCTGATCTAAGTCTATTTCTGTTAGAATGAAAAATGTGACATGGTGACTAGGGGTGTAAGAAAATATCCATACACATGAGCATCGTGATATTATGTTTTGCGATACTGTATCGATTCTCCAAAATGCTGTATCAATTTTTAATTAAAATCCGATGGCCCAACGGTCCGCAGACGCACCAGGCCGTTATTCTGTCTTTCAGAGGTTGTAGCGGGCTCAGTTTTAAAGCTAGACTGAAAATACTGGCATCATATGAAACTGGAAAACATAAGGAATCCGTCGGTACCAACTATGTCATACTTTTATGTCGCGAAAGATGCCAAATAACACTCAAAATGTACACTAAATTTTGGCGAGGAAAAACTGGCATGGCCATTTTCAAAGGGGTCCCTTGACCTCTGACCTCATGACAGAAGAAGAAGAAGAAGAAGAAGAAGAAGAAGAAGAAGACAACATACTTTATTAATCCCCAAGGGGAAATTCAATTTTTTTACTCTGTTGTTATTTTTACACAGTACACACAGGCCCGAAATACATACAGTACATGCACAAACAGGACCTATACATGCATTAATAGAGAGATGTCAGAGCGAGGGGGCTGCCCCTGACAGGCGCCCTGAGCAGTTGGGGGTTTGGTGCCTTGCTTAAGGGCACCTCGGCAGTGCCCAAGAGGCAAACTGGCATCTCTCCAGCTACCAGTTCACTCTCAGTACTTGGTCCATGTGGGGGGACTTGAACCGCGGTTCCCAAGCCAAGTCCCCACGGACTGAGCTACTGCCGCCTTGACCTACTGTATACGTATGTGAATGAACTTGCATATAGCGCCTTTCTAGTCTACCGACCACTCAAAGCGCTTTAATGGTAAATGGACCGGAAAATGGGTTGTATGGGTACCCACGAGTCTCCCCTTTACAGACATGCCCACTCTATGCTAATTCCATGCAGTTTTTTGCATGCAGTATAATGTGTTATTTTCGCCTATTCTAAAAATGATGTATTTCCATCCATCGATCCAATGAGTCTAATTGCAATCACGTGCAATGACATTAGTCCCCACAGTAGCCATTTCACGTGACTTTTTTTTTTTTTTTTAACTCAGATTGAATATGGTGGTGTGTCTTTATACTATAACAGTTTTCCTAAAATTACATTTAAAAAACAATATATCGCCTTGCATACAGTATCGCAATATATTGAATCATAACCCCCGTATCATGATACGTATTGTATCACCAGATTCTTGCCAACACACAGCCCTAATGGTGACTTAACTGTCTTGTTGCGCTGACCGTTATGTGGTCTAAAATATGTCCTGTGTGTTGTTGATCTCCAGGAGACCACACTCACAGTTGCCCCAGTTCACATGTGATAACTGCAGAGTGTTTGTGTCCTTCAGCTCAGGTTTTAGAAGGGATGGAAACCCAGAGAAGGAGGACAGCGGGGGAGCAGCAGAGGGGACGACGGCGGAGCCAGATTGTCTTCGTTGGCCTCACTCGGTACAGTGGTTGGACCTCGGTCAGTCGCTGGTGTTTGCTGATCTGTTCGGACAGTACCGCACCCTGCTGTGGACTCTCTGCAGCAGAGCCCTGTGGCTGCAGCTGCATTTGCCACAAGCAGGAAACACGGCAGGAAGCATCAATCTCCAAGACAAACACAGGGGCTTCCAAATCCTGCACAGGATCAGTCAAGCTTCAAAGACCGGTAACAATATAATGTCCAGTAGATACCGCGTGTCTCACAACACAGTCATTTGTTATTTATTCATTTGTTTATCTGTCTTTCATTTATTATTTGTTCGATTGATTACTTCCTTTACACCAGGTACAGTGTTCTGTGTGCAGTAATTTAGTTTTATGTGTTTTAAATTTCATTCTGATATTCAACGATAATAAAAATGTATTAAAGGTGCTGAATTCCAAATTCAGACCATATCTCTGATTGAGGGATTGCCTCCACACGGCTCTCAGCATGGCGAGAGCCATGCTGAGAGCTGCTAGCCGTTAGCTGACGGCTAGCAGCTAACGGTGCTAACAGCACAAACGGTGCAAAAGTGTCTACATTATATCTGTTTCAGATCTTTGAGCTTAAAATGAGTTGTTTCTCACACAGAGGAGAAATCCATTTGACTGTACTGTCTACGTGATGCCTCTGGGTTTTGTGCTGTTGTTTGTAGATCTGGTTCCAGAGGAGTGCAGAGCCATGCTGGAGGACTTCAGTCTGTATCTGTTAGTCATCACAGCTCATGCTCAGTGGGACTATGGTTAGTACGCACACACACACATGTTGTTATTAGAGGCAGAGCGGTTGTAGAAATGGAAATGATTTCAGCAACAGACAGAGCTACCCGTCTTATGTTATTTTGGATAATTGGTTATCAGCACACACTCAGTATTAATTCACAAGCATTAACCCTCTACGACCCACAATAGACCCATTTCTGTCTTTTTTAGGGGGGTAAAAGTTGTCTTTAGGGGGAGATAGCAGGTCAACAGTAGATGTCACATAGATTTTGGGGGTTGATACCATTTATTACAAACATTTGGTGCTAGATTTAACCATTTTTTACCACTCGAGAACTGATACAAAAATGATCAATAATCCCTCCAAAATACCACATTAAGACACCAAGACCTTGAGGAACACCAGAGAAAAAGCCATGCTGTGATTTGGGATCAAAAACTTTTTACATTTTGAGAGATAGACCTCTTTGAAAATGGCCATGCCAGTTTTTCCTCTCCAAAATTTAACCTAAATTTGGAGGGTTATTTAGCCTCCTTGCCAACAAGCTAGCATGACATGAGTAATACCAATGGACCTGCTATAGCCTCTGAAAGACAGTAAAGTCAGTCGGGATCAGTCTCAGAGGGTTAAACCTTGATCTGGACATCAGAACATTGCACTGCAAGTTTTTCATGAACCCCTATATAAACCTGAACGTATTTATGGACAAACAAACCTTTTTCACTAAAGCACTATACTGACTATATTCTTGTTGCATACATTTGTGGTGTTGTCTCTCACATGCTTGTCTGTCTTTCTTCAGTGGTGTGCAGGAGTTTAGGTTCAGCTCTGAAAGACAAGTGTCTCACAGATGTGAATGAGGGCATCAACTCGCTGTCGTCTAAGCAAGATGGAAACGTGATGATGTCCGTGACCATGGAGCACTTCCTGCTGCTGTCCTCTCCTCTCCTGTCATCTCTGTGCTGCCATCACTCAAACAGCAGGGCTTCAGGTAAAAAGACCTATTCAGTCACACCAGCAGCATACTGTACCTTCCTGCAATATCACCTGATCTATCAGTGTGTGCCACTGAAACAACATCATCACAACCAAAGCTTCACTTCATCTGCTGCGGTAAGCCAGCGTTAATGCGTAAAGCTGATGTCGATACTTAAGCAGTATTCACATTGTAGCTGAAAAACAAGGCCCCTTGCGCTGCACACAGGATTACTGATGAGAGTGGGGGACTTTCTGGGAGCTAACGGCGACAAATATCATCTCCCACAGACACATACTTGCAAATACTGTAACTGTTTGCATATTTTTATAGCCAATCACAATCCTGATCTGTTCTGATTACCAGGCGAAAAGACTTTGCAAAGATCTATTTTGTACAATGTGGACATTGTTAATAGTGGATTCACTACAGAACACTACAGACTACACTTGAACTGAGACTTGAGGAGACGTGAGCTATAAATATTGAATAACTACTGAATGTAGTTTTGCCTTTTGGAGCTCTGCCAAACGGTCATGAATAATTAATGACACAATCAGGACTCATGCAGCGTCTCCATAATCTGAACCAGAATAAAATGGAGACAAATCTAAATTCTGATTTAAAGGGGACATATCATGAAAAACTGACTTTTTCAGTGCCTGTGCGCATACATTTGGGAGTTCCTATCAACCCACAATGTGCATTCAGCACCGCTGTCATCACGGACAGCGCTCTACATTACACTGTAAAAATACACTATAAAAAATTAAAAAGTTATCTTGACATAAAAATATGAGTGACCACTGCCTTAAAATGTTAAGTTAAGTGAACTGGAACTGTAAAATGTGCTCGTTAGTTATGATGTTAAGAATAGTGAGTCGACTGGACTACAAAAAAAACCCTTAAAATTATTTTGAGTCAACAACTGTTGAAGCCTTGTTAGAAGTGGGAACCAAATATCAGAAATCTTCCACAGACATAAACAAAACATTAATTTTGAACCCGTCAACAATTTTGAAATGATTAATTCACAATCATAATATTTTTTTTGGGGAAAAGCAATATTTTTATTCTGCACCTTTCTAAAAGCTCTTTAAAAAAAATATATATATATATTTGTCACTGTCACGATTCAGCTGATTTCTCTCTCTCTTTCTCCCCAGGTTCTTTTAGCCTCTTCCCCTCCAGGCTCACTCTCCAGAGACAGACTGTTAGCTTGGCGTTAGCCACAGTGCAACTGTCTACAGTCTGGGTCATGTCCAAGGCTTACCAGTTCCTCTCCTCATGGAACCTCAACAAGTTCCTGCTTATCACACAGGGAGACCTCAAAGTAGGTTACTCATTTATATCAATCATATTGGATTTAATATATTTTTAATAGGGCTGTCAATCAATTAAAAAATGTATTTGCGATTAATCGCAAATTAATCACATATTTTTTTATCTGTTCAAAATGTACCTTAAAAGGAGATCTGTCAAGTTTTTAATCCTCTTATCAACATGGGAGTGGGCAAATATGCTGCTTTATGCAAATGTATGTATATATTTATTATTGGAAATCAATTAACAACACAAAACAATGACAAATATTGTCCAGAAACCCTCACAGGTACTGCATTTAGCATAAAACAATATGCTCAAATCATAACATGGCAAACTGCAGCCCAACAGGCAACAACAGCTGTCAGTGTGTCAGTGTGCTGACTTGACTATGACTTGCCCCAAACTGCATGTGATTATCATAAAGTGGGCATGTCTGTAAAGGGGA
>CAKAOH010001081.1:11922-28882 GCA_916701665.1 Sebastiscus tertius | reverse complement strand
AATTAAAAAAAAATCAGTGTACAATTCAGTCATCATCCTATTCTATCTCCCTTTTCACAACCATCCTGCTCCCGCATTTACAATTTACTAGAAACGAAAACTTGCAATTTGAAAGTTTAAAAAAAAAACATGCGCAAAATGCGTAAAAAGAAGGATATGGATCGGTGCGTAAAATGTTGTTCGTGCGTAAAAAGTGGAATAAAAAAATTAACAATGTCTTGAGATGATATTAATGAAATAAAAGTGTAAAACAGGCCGAGTGGAAATATAAAAACGAATTTCACACTCTGCACACTACTCCACTGCACTGTAAACAATTGCTGTTAATTTACAGCAGGATTAACCTGTTATTGCTAAAAACAGTGCATTACTGTTAATACAAAAGAAAACCTGTTAAATTATATGCCGTTTTTTAACTGAACTATAATGCATTCTTAAAAAACAGCACTTTACTGCTGATCAACTGTCTAAAGTATCATAGACAGACATTTTGGGAAAAGTGTCAGCAAGTCTATTATAGCCTTTTCCCTAACAAGTGCCTTTAATTGTATTTAGTGTGACTATTCCTATCTGTAACCTGCTAAGTCTATTCATCTAGGCACAAAATAATGTTTATTAAAATGTATGTATAAAATACAACCTAAATAGTGCATTAAAAACAAATCAGTAAGATAATGTAAAAGAAAGGTGGAAAAACAGCTATATAATGTATCTTTAAACAGTAAAATACTGTGAAATTAATAAAGTTCACTGTTATTTTTCATTAACAGTGCAAAGCTGTAAATTTCAGTGACAGTATAATAATGTTAATTTCACAGCAGTAACATAAAGGCAACCCTGCTGCCAGTTCTTTACTGTTAACTGGGAAATTCTTAACAGGGTAAATAGTGCATGTTTAAAGGCAGATAGTGCATGTTTAAAGGCAGATAGTTGCATGATTAAAGGCAGAATAGTGCATGTTTAAAGGTAGAATGCTGCATGTTTAAAGGTATGAGATGATATTAATGAAATAAATGTGTAAAACAGGCCGAGTGGAAATATGAAAACGAATTTCACACTCTGCAACACTCCTGTAATGTGTTTTAAACGGGGCCTTTAGAGAGCCCCTCGTGCAGCAGCGCGTGATGCTCACCTGCCCTGTTTGGTGATGATCATCTCGGTCTGGTGCCGGTGGAACTTCAGCCACAGAGGCCGGTTGCACAGATACACCTGAGCCCTGGCTCCGGCTGCAGACCCGGGCAGAGACATGGACCCGATACCCGACCCAGCCCCTGGATAGGACGGGTACAAACAGCCCGGACCCTGGCTGCTGAACTGGTACCCTCCGCTGCTAAACTGGCTCCGGCCGGTGCACACAGACGAGGAAGAGGAGAAGCCCGTCGGAGGCGGTGGCAGCACGGATCCGTAGTGGAGCGACGCCGGGTACCTGGAGGAGCTGCTGGAGCCAGTGTACACCGAGGAGCCGGTCTGTCCTGCGTAAGGAAAGAGGGAACAAGGGCTCGCCATGTCGGAACTGGCCTGAGAGGAGATGAAGTATCTGTCAGAGCCGAGTTCATCTATTATGTTGTAACGCCGTTCCTCACCGAGGAGCACCGGAGAGCCTTTCCTCCCATCTTGCACCCCACTTTTAGTGAAAGAAGTGTCCACTGCCTCTCCATCACCACCTCCACCTCCCAGCATCCCGGTACCCACCAGGTACTTCTTAGGAGCGCTGCTGCTGCTGCTGGACTCTGATTCAGTCCGATCCACTTCTTGTTGGTACTCAAGCTGCTGTGATGAAGACCTCGGGCTGTTGTTGGCACTGTCCGACGAGGAGAGGTTGTAAAAGGTTTTGGGTAAAGAAGTGATGCTGCTGCTGCTGGGAAGGATGTTCTCTAACTGCATTGTTTTTTAGATATAAAAGAGTTGCAAAAGAGTTTTTCCAGAGAGTGAAATCTCAGCCCAAAAAGGAGAAAACAACAACAACCACAGTGCTGCAGGTTGTTTCTGTCTCCTCCTTGATGAAATGATGGTTAAAAGGAGGTTAAAACAGCTCCTGCACCTACTGGTTTTCAGATCAGATTATGGGCTGGACATGGGATGTTCAGCAGCTCTTATAAGATGTAGTTTCTGATTGTAAGAGAGAAAGGAGGAGGAGCTTTTTGGAGAAAGCATGCCAGCCCTCTCTCCATTATTAGCCAATGGTCGCACTTACTCTAATTCAATTAGAAATAAGACCAAAGAGAAAAATTTGTCACGAGTTTAAGTTTATTTTTACGCTCATATCCAGAACCGAAGTGGCAAATCTCTCCATGCATCCAATATTTGATATCTTTTAACAATAAATTGTGCAAATAATTTTAAGATAAGATAAGATGAAAAAGAAAAAGGAAAAAAAAAAGGTAGAAAAGGCACAAGGTAATTACAATACAAAATAAGCAGCACATTCAACTCAGCACAATAAATATTAAATTATTAAAATATAAAACGCCCTCAGTGTAGTCGATAAATAAACTAAACTACCCTCTGCATAGGAACGATACCCCTGAATACAAATACACAGTATATATATATATATATATATGCTATAAATAAGATAAGCTAAGATAAGATAAGATAAGATAAGATAAGATAAGATGAACCTTTATTAATCCCCTGGAGGGAAATTCAGGTGTCAAAGCAGCAACATCAGCAAACAGGAGAGGTAAAGGTATACAAAAATTATAAAAAAACAAAACAATAAATAGAGATATAAAAGATACAGAGTGAATGGGTGAACATAGTGTGTGCAGCCCATCAATAAATAAATGTAGTATGTGCAATAAATAAATGTAATATGTGCATTTGTGCAGTTTATAAAGTGGTATATAGGATGTATAGTGTAAAGTAAGTGTAAAGTGCTGAAATGGTTGCAGATAGTGCACGTTTAAAGGTAGATATTGCATGTATACATAATTAATTTATGAGTGCACTACATACATTTTGTATCAAATATGAGTGAAAGACAATTGCTAAAGAGGATTAAATGACAAAACAGTATTTCTCCACGTTTACTCCAAAGACTAAAATAAATCAGTCGCACTTCAGGAGTCCTGCATTTCCCCATAACGCGCGTTTTGACGCACGATCACTTTTAAACTTTCAGCTTGCAGTCATCCTGTCAAACACACATTCAGATGTGGCTCATCAGATTACTTCCACTCACTCACCCAAGAAGAAGACTTATCCCCGATGAACAACAAACACAGAGATCTTTTTCCCCTTCTGCAAACACTGCAGACACGTTAAGAGAAAAAATCACATGTGCACCTTATTTCCTATAATTGGCCTCCGTCGCCTCTTCCACTTCCAGGTTCTTCTTCTTCTTCTTCTTCTCTCGGTCTTCCAGGTTTCTGTCTTGGCTCTAATAAAACTATCGAGCGTCAAAACTGAGTGGAAATTAACATCTGAAATTAAAAAGACACGTTTTTTTAATTCTTTTATTTCACTTCATTTGTCTCTGCTTAAGAATTTTTTTTTATTCCAGACATGCTTCCTTCTCCTTTTCTCAGGTGATAAATATATATATTTTTGTTGGAGCATTATTTTCCTTCAGAAATTAAAATTACCTTGAAATAGATGTGTATGTTTTTTTCTTATTATTTTCGGAGTTACTGTTATTATTATTATTAAATTATAACAAAACATGTAACAAAATTAATGATCATATGAGAGATTACATAAAAAAATAGATTAAATATTCGGGAAAATTAACCATTAACCATCGATTTCCTTTTAATTTAATTTAGCCTACCTAATAATAATAATTTAAAAAAAAATGAAACTGCTCCAATTAGGTTCAGTAGATTTGGAATATTTTAATGCAATTTCATATTAATGTGCTTCTTATTCTGAAAGCAGACAAAAAAAGGTGATTTTCAATCTTTCTTTTTTTTGCATTTTGAAGTAACGGAGGAGTTAAACAAAAGAGGTGAACTACCGAGTTTAAATGGTGGTAAATAAATCTCCTTTATAACTCTGAAAGGAGAAGCCACTGAAATTCCAATAACGGAGAGAAAGGATGAACTGAACACTGAACAAGTCTGCTGCTGCATACCAGCCAAGAAAGGATGGAAATGAAAATTAAAGAGACACAGTCACAGTTGTTGTTTAATAATTAAAAAATAATAATAATACAAAAAAAATACAGTAAATAATACTGAATATAAAGTCATTTAGTATTGCCCATGTCTGTGTCACACACACACACGCACACACACACACACACACACACTGAAATAAGTGAGGGAGATTGAAACCAGAAATAATCAAAGGAACATGTCGCACAACAAACGTCGTTCATAATAATAATAATATTAATAAAGGGATTTGTGAGCAGTGACATGAGGACAGCGCCCTCTAGTGACCCATCAGGATAACTGGGAACTTTCCCATCGTTGGTTATATTAAAGTAACTCCACACTGTGAATAAGAGAGCTGCATGCACTGTTTCCAGTCTTGTATCTCACTTTGCATCATCTTCAGTGAACTCAGCCTGTGTGTGTGTGTGTGTGTGTGTGTGTGTGTGGGCAGTATGTGTCAGTCTTAAAGTAAGCTGGAGGGAGAGTAGGGGGTGAGATGAATTTGGGGAAAATGGGGATACGTATCTGTGAAAAGCTGAGGGAGGATCTCGGCTGGAGGCAGATTGGCTCGTGTCATAAATGGGGACAGCGGAGCTGGCTGTTGGGCCATCAGGGGACCAGAGCTCCATGCATACACCACACACAACCTGTCAATCAAGACCCAGACCCTTTCCCAGACTGCTGCTGCACCACAACATCTCCAATTAGAGATCAAGCATTCTTCAAGTGACTCAAAAAGCATTTTCTATTATTTATTTTGACCCGTCTCTCAACAGAGAGTCTCACTTATCTGCAGCGTATAACCACATCCTGATTGTCACCTTCTTTCTGCTCTTTGTGACAAATGCAGAATTCCTCAGGGGGAAGACTGTAAGATGATGCCACCGGAGCAGCTTTGGGGGGTTTGTAATTCCATTTTTGCAAAATCAAGAGGAATATCCCATTTTCTGTGAATCCCAAAGGCTTTGAGTGAATATGCTCAGATGCAAAAAGGCAAAATTAACAAGCGCTGAAAATATGCATCATGAAGATCATCACGGGCCTGTGAACTTGATCCAGGATTAAAGCAGCAGTGGGTAGAAATGGAGCAAATATGATTTAAAAAAAAGTTATTTTTTAAAACGGTAACTATATCCTGACAGTAGTGAGACAGATAATCTGAAAAAAAATCATGTTACTCTGTTTCCTCCGGTGCTCTTAATGGTATCTGCAAGATTTCACAGACCGGAGGAAAACAACCAATCAGAGCTGAGCTGGAGCCTTGCCGTCTCTGAGCAGCTGTCAATCACTCGCAAACTCCAATCAAACGGTCAAACTAGGCAGCGCTGATCAAATATGAATCAATATTCTGTTACTGTAATGCCTATTTCTCTCCTCAAATGTTTTCAGAAGCATCTTGTAGTGTACTGTTTAGCTGTAAAATGAGAAAGTTTGTGACCCGGCAGCCATGTTGAGATCAGTTGAGGAAATACGAAGCACCGCCCACCAGCCGCAGCAAACTTTCGCATTTTACAGCTAAACAGTACACTACAAGATGATTCTGAAAACATTTTACGCAATAAATAGGCATTACAGTAACAGAATATTGATTTATATTTGATCAACGCTGCCTAGATTGATTGTTTGATCGGAGTTCGCGAGTGATTGACAGCTGGCGCGGTTGAATGAACAGCCAATAGGAACGCTCTCTCTCTGAAATGACCTGTGATTGGCCAAAGTCTCCCGTAACAGGCTAGATTTTCTAAAGCCTGAAAACAGAGCCAAGAGGAGCTGCAGTAGTCTAGTTTTCTCTCAGAACACTTGAATTACAATATGCTGAAAGGTTATTATGGAATTTTTTGCCCAATGATACCAAAAACATTCTGCCTACCATCGCTTCCAGCATAATACACTCTTTGTCTATTAATGTCCACTCTCTCTCTCTTTCTCACACAGCAGCAACAGAGGTGCTGCTCTTTTGACTCAGTGTTGCTGCAGGCTGTCATTCTGTGGTTAGAGGGTAAATCTATAGTTCAAAGGAAGCTGCATTTATATTAGAACCAAAGTCGAGCGTTTCACACCTGAGCTGTCAGCACCTCATTAGTGCAATCCTGCCGTATAGCTTTTCTTATTTAATGGGCCTTTGCATGATCAGCAAATTACTGAGAAAGTATTGTTTTTGAGGACATTTCGCGCCACCTGTACACACACTGGCCTCTGTGATCCTTTACATTAAGATATAAGTGCATGAATTATTTCACAACTTTATTTCACAGAGGATTACAAGCCCATTGAGAGGGAAATCTTGGTAAAATAAAAGTCAGTGCTGTTGTTTTAATGGCCGTGGTTTGGTTTTCCAACATGACCCCAAAGACTTAAGTTGCCATTTGAAAGCAAGAAAGCAAGATAAATGTGATTTACAGGCCACCTATAAATGAACTAATTCCAAATGAGGTGGATGTTTAGGTTCCACTCATAAAGGAGCTCCCACTTGTGACCTGTCAGCGTGTTTCTTGACCACCTATAAAAGCCCAAGTGTGTCTGAGATGACCCTCCTTGGCCCCGGGCCAGGGCCCGCGCGACAGGGGAAGGGAAGTCCTACCATATTGTTGTCAGAGTAGATCATCAACAGAGCACATGAAAGGAATGCATTCCAGGTTTTATGGGCCAAGGTGGCTGCTGAAGCCTTTGCTCGGGAGTGAATTCATGTACCCCATTGCAAGGATTAATAACGCAAGTCTCATTAGAGATGCTCGCCACCGAGACCCCTGGAGGGAGGGGTGCTGGGAAAAGAACCGAGTGCAATGTGCGCCGTGCCAGCGCGGCGCTCCTCCGCAAATCATCATCCTCGGGAGCATTTTTATTGGAAAGAATTTATTTCACAAGTTTATCAAAGATGTCCCTCAGTATATTTCCCAGTGTTGCTAACATTCAATCAAAGCAGTAGACCTTTAAACAAGGAAAGCTTATGTTACAGACATGCTGCTGTCTTCAAAGATACCAAGGTGACAGCTTTCATGAATTTCCATTTGGGTGCATATTGCTTTCATCAATTACTTCTTATTTCCTTGTGTCTCCGCCATTTTGTTTGTGATTTAAACAGCAGAGCGAGGTTTTCCCTCTATAGCCCGCACGGACAAATGTGTAAAATAAGAGCTTCCCATAATGCATTTTTTACTCAAAGAACATTAGAATATGTAAAGTGTATTCATGTTTGATGTCGTGTAGGCTATTTCAGATGTCACTCTAGCAGAGCAAATTATCATGAAATGGGAATCTTCCCCATCTGCAACCAGTCAGTGAGTGAGACCCGCGGGAATTCTCTCTATATATGCAGCACGTTTGAATTCCTCAAAATACATTAAAGAACGGCAGATTGCATAAAAAAACGTCGGATGCTACTTTAAGTCTCAGTGTCAGCATGATGCTGCATGCACGCATGTGTTTGTTTGCCTGTTCTGTGTGGAAGGAGCGGTGGATTATTGCAGGAAATGTATCTGGGGATATGTGAGCCCGATGCTTTTGTGATGCGCAGGTTTTTCAGGGGGCAATGATAATCCACTGTGTTAAGACAAATCTTAGAAAAATAAGGTGTACTGGCTGCATTCAGGGGAAATAGGATTGGAGCTGCACTCACTGTATTTGATTCCCCAAGGCATGATAACATGATTTTTGGATTACTGCATTATAGGAAGTGTCACCCAGGGCCTGTGGGAAAAGCAGCAGCTACACAGTATGGAAGCAGGGTGTAGTTCTGTGGTGCTCTTCTTATCTGACTTTTTATCCTCTCATAAATACATTATCTCCATGTACTGCCGCGCTTACAGCAAGTCTCCAAGTCTAGTAATGTTTTCCAGATGTTGGGTAAATGGGAAATAAATGCACATAATTTCTGTTAAATCGTTCATACAGAGAGCTGCAGGAATGAGTCCTGAAACCCAGAAATTAGTTAGCATTTTAGCACTTCTGGTTCTCTTGTCTCAAAGTAAGTGGGTTTTTTAAATTGTTTTTTGTAAGGATGTCAATCGATTAAAACATTCGCGATAAGATAAGATAAGATAAGATAAGATAAGATAAGATAAGATAAGATAGGGACCCCTTTGAAAATGGCTAAGACAGTTTTTCCTCAAAGCATCAGAGCATTATTTAATCTCCTTTCTGAAAAGCTAATATGACACGACCTTCACTCACTCTAGCTTAAAACTGAGCCCGCTGCATTGCGATTGATTGCGTTTTTACGTGGTAAAGAAATTAGCGGTGTTAAAACGAATTTGCGTTAACACTTTATTATCACGTGGACAGCCCTAGTTTATAGTTAGATGTCTGTAATAAGGTCTGTGGTTAACACAAGCTGAAGAGATTTTAACGTTTTGTTCTACGACATAAAATAAATCAATAAATACTGAACTCGTGAATTTTTAAGCTTTTACGTGACTTGCTAACAAGTGGCTAAATGAGACTACTAAACGTTATCACTTCAAAAATCCCATTTGCTCTCTGACGAGGGAACCCGTGCAAATCTAACTTCTGGATCGGCCTACAAAGATACGTCATCCCTGAAGCACTCTATTTGGAAAAAGAATACACTACAGCAGGGGAAAATGTAATTAAGTACAACAGGGTCATATTTTTGTTTGGATTTTTTTCTTTGAATTGTGTAAGCAGATCACTGAACTGATTTTGACACATCCGCCCTTTCACTTTCACTCACTGTGTCGTCATGAGAAGAACACGAAGACGCCGAGAGTGGATGACGGCCGGATGGCCCGAGTCTCACCCTCATCCCCATTTTAGCATCAACCTTTGTTGACCCACTTCTCCCCGGCCCATCCTCCTGAAACACCAGAGGAATTGACATGAGGGACCAAAGCAAAATAGCAGGTGCTAAAAGTTTGACAGCGTAGACTGGATATATGTGTTCCCTGGAACGTGAGGTGTAAGGGAGGGTGGCGGAGTCGTATCGACTCGGCATTAAGCCTCCAAGATAACAGGCCCTCTCTAACAGGAGAGTTGGGGTGAGCCGGGGTGGGGTGGGGGGAGACACAACACGGCCCCACACTTGAGCTCGTCGACCAACCAGCCGCGGCCAACCGAGATGCAGCAACCCCAACCCAGCTCACCCCTGCTTCTCCGTCCTTTCCCATCGCACTATTACTGCCAAACAAGCTGGGCTTTTATCACATTGCTAACCCTGACTCAGAAACTGCATTTCAGGAGGACCCTTTATTTTTTTCCCTCCACTTGCCTTTTTTTTTTTTTTTTTTTTGTTGGACAGATTTACACCACAGGAGTATTCTGCTGCTGCTCCTGCCTCAATGTGGTTAAATCAGTGAGTCAGAAGTGAGAATGTAGAGTTTTAACACTTCTCTCTCCCGGTATGAAAGCTTCTAGAGCGACACAGAGGAAAGCCCTAACTGACTTACTGTCTACCAGCCAGAGGCATATGCTAGTGGGAGGGAGGTTATGTAGACATGATTAATGGTTTAAGGTTGACCCCCCCGGCGAAGCGGCGATGTTGCCTCGGCATCTTCGGTCTCCTCTGGGGAACGGGGACTACATTCACAGTGCTAGGAGGCCCTCAGATGCCCCTCTCTGTTGAACAAAAAAACATCACAGCCCCATTTAATCCTGCAGCTGGCAGAATGTTTTTGTTAATAATTCCCATAATAACCTTTCAGCATATTGTAATTCAAGTGTTCTGAGAGAAAACTAGACTTTTGCACCTCCTCTTGGCTGTTTTCAGGATTTAAAAAATCTAGCCCGTGACGGGAGACTTTGGCCAATCACAGGTCATTTCAGAGAGAGAACGCTCCTATTGGCTGTTCATTCAACGGAGGCACCTGTCGATCACTAGCAAACTCCGATCAAATGGTCAAACTAGGCAGCGCTGAACAAATATGAATCAATATTCTGTTACTGTAATGCCTATTTCTCTCCTCAAATGTTTTCAGAATCATCTTGTAGTGTACTGTTTAGCTGTAAAATGAGAAAGTTTGCTGCGGCTGGTGGGCGGTGCTTGGTATTTCCTCAACTGATCTCAGCATGACTGCCGGGTCACAAACTTTCTCATTTTACAGCTAAACACTACAAGATGTTTCTGAAAACATTTGAGGAGAGAAATAGGCATTAGAATAACAGAATATTGATTCATATTTGATCAGTGCTGCCTAGTTTGACCGTTTGATCGGAGTTTGCGAGTGATTGACAGCTGCTCAGAGACGGCAAGGCTCCAGCTCGGCCCTGATTGGTTGTTTTCCTTCGGTCTGTGAAATCTTGCAGATGCCATTAAGAGCACCGGAGGACACAGAGGCACATGTTTTTTTCTGATTACTTGTCTCATGCACTACTATCAGTATATAGTTACCGCTTTATAAAAACAACTAATTTAATCATATTTGCTCCTATTCTACCCACTGCTGCTTTAAGGCCTCATTGGACACATTTCAGTCAATGTTATTATTTCTTTCCATTGCTTTGTGCAATTAGATATTAAACTAATTGATAAAATGCCAAATTATCCTCTGAAAAGGCTTCTATTTTTTGCTCAGGAGAAACGCATCCAGCAGCCATTAGATATAATTAGAGACCACAGAATGCTTTTGTATTAAAACATTTGCAGCAATTTGGCAGCTGTATAATTTAGATGTACTGGATCATGCCATGCACATACATGAACACACACACGCGTGCTCGCACACACACAACCGTATACGCTCGCCGGCGCGCGTGCACATGCTCTCATATATGCACACACGGAGGGGACCTCAGTGCAGCGGACACCTTCAATATTGAACCCAGACCCGGGCCTGGTCTCTGTATTTACATGTAAATGGTCTACAACAATCTGCGGCCCCTCTCGTCTGCTCCGTCCCTCCAGCCGTCTGGGCCCGGAGAAGAGAGCTGCTAGTCAGATGGGGGGGACCACATCAGATGGGCTCCCGCGGTTCTGGAGCCAAACGCTCCGAAGGGAGAGGGAAGAGGCTGCCTGCCTGGCAGCCACTGAAACAGCAGGGACTCCCACATATCATGGAAGTGGTCCATGGTTTGGTCTCCTTCTCTGACTGGAGAGCAGGGGAGAGATGCAAAGGACTAAGCAAAGAGGCCCTCGTGTCTGAGGGCTAAGACCACAGCAGACGTTTAAGGGAAGGCGTACTTGTGTGGTGGGACAGTTTAGTCAGATTTTCTAGAAGGGGGATGTTAACCTGGTCTCTTCCTTGTGGGTAGAGGTGTCATATTTGACAAGTGTATATGTGGATGTGGAAGGGTGGGTGTCAGTGATAAGAAATACGAACAGCAGTGAGCGTACATATCCAAGTCACATGGTGGAAGGAAGGAGCCTGCCTGTATTTGTTCCTTATGATCGTCTGTCGAGTGTTTGTGTGTCCTTCTGTGCTGGCGGGTCAGACATGGTGGAGGTCTAGACACACATGGACCAAACATTCTGTCTGACGGGGGGAGCGCTTGTTTCGAGGTTCATCTGATGGTTGTGGACCTTGATAGAACAGACCAGCCGAGACAGGCTGGACCCGCACCCAGTGCTAATGGTCCCAGACTTCGTTTCAAGAAATCTGGTGTTTATGTTGAGCTATTGGAGCCACTAGAAAAATTCAGACTTTCTCTTTCCATCATGTGTTTATGCACACAGTATGAAATGAATAATGTTTCAGTATCTGAATGAGTCGAATAACCTGTAGTCAACTTGTAACGATTGAAAAGCGAGGTGTTACTTACTTGGTTTGCAAGTATTTGATGATTCAACTCATGACCCAGTCGGAGAGAGATAGAACATTTTCAAACGGAAAACAGATGCTTGCAGTGATTTATGGAAAATAATGATGTCATTTAAGCCCTGTGTCTCAGAGTATTGTTTGACAAACTGGCATTGAGCTCCATATTAATGGTATAAAGGTACATTTTGGGAAATACATATATTTGTTTTCTTGCTGAGTGTTTAATGAGAAGACTAATACCACTCTCATGTCTGTACTGTAAGTATGTAACTTGAGTCAGCAGCTGGTTTGCTTAGCTTAGCATAAAGACTGTAAACAGGGGATAGCGAAATTTGGAAATTCGGAGCGTTATTTAGCCTCTTTCTCGACAAGCTAGTATGACATGGTTGGTACCAATGGATTCCTTGTTTTTTCCTTCATATGATGCCAGTAACTTAACTCCAGCTTTAAAACTGAGCCTACTACAACCTCCGAAAAGATCGAATAGCGGCCGGACCCGATGGCGGGATGTCAGATTTTTAAGAAGTTCATTAAAAATGCATACAGTGTGGCACAACGTAATATCGCAATACTTAACAAAATCTAACCACCAGCACCCCTAAAGGTCACTATTTAACACAATATATCTTGTTTGTTTGATCTATAAAAAAACTGAAGTGTAAAAATGACAATTTGCTGTTATATGGGCGGGTTATGTGCCTCACTATTTCTTGCCCAGGCGCTCTAAGTCAATATACAGTATATGCTGCCTTCAAATGGGGTCGTGTTTACCATGTTCACAAGAAGAGTCCCCCTTCTTATTCACAACCTCATCAGTGGAAATTTCCTGAAGTTAAGTTAAAGTTTAAGCTCCGAGTTCATGAGTTGTGACGTGTTTGTTGACGTTGTCAGAGATGGCGGAGGCCATGGAAATTAAATTTTTGATGATAAGTTAATATGTTGTAATTTTAGCCATATAAAGTTTTTCTTAGTAAACTTTTAATATGTATGAGGAAAATGTTGATATTTCCAGTGGCCTCATTTTTTCCCCTCTGTCATTATGCCTTTGTATTCCCTGCATTACCTTACCCATTTGATAGCTTGCTTAATTGTTAGCCTCAGCGGCCTCACGCCGGCAGTGACCGTTTCCTAGCAGCAGTGTTCTCACAACTTAACCCCTTGAACGGCAAGCATATCGTGTACACAACTTCCCATGTCGTAACCGCGAGCTCACGAGTTCCAATTGAAGGCAGCAATAGTCCAGCACATAATCACCCGTTGAAAGCCGAATCTTAATTTTTCATGTTTAAAATTTAGATATAACGCATTAGTGAGCTTTAGAGGTGCTGGTAGGTGGACCTTTGGACAGAGCCAGGCTAGCTGTTTCCACCTGCTTCCACTTGTACTAAGCTAAGCTAACCAGCTCCAGCTCCAGCTACATATTTACTGTATAGTCATAAGAGTGGTTTCAATCATCTCATCTAACGCTTGGCAAGAAAGCGAACAAGTGTATTTCCTAAAATACCAACAACTCCTTTAACATAGTAAGTGAAGTCAGATTTGCATTTTTTCTTAGTTTTAGTGTCTTCATTTTTGGAAAGCAGGGTCGAGGGGGACGTAAACCCCATGACGGTGCAAGAAACCACCTAACAGTAACTGTCCTTCACAGTTCCAATGGAGGCATCGGGGCATCCCCATTCACCAATAATGACCAACCTTCAGTTCAACATATGATTTGGCAGAGGAGGACCCACCAGGCTAATACCTTCCACCCCTGGTTAAAGAATGTCCCCCACCTCCTCACCACGACCAACGAGCGATCACACCTTTTGTGCAAAAGCATAGAAAAGGGGAGCCCCAGGCCGATGTGGTCTTCGTATAGCTGTGTGAGTGTGAGTGCGTGTGTGGGTCTCAGTGTGTTTCTGCTGTGTGTGTGTGTGTGTGTGTGTGTGTGTGTGTACGTGAATAGCTGTGTGGGGGACAATGCAACACGTTAAACCAATGTGGGAGGTGTGAAAACAGGGGATCTGCTGCAGTCAAAATGAACAAGGACGAAAAACTGCTTTTGCTTTGTTTTCACGTCTTGTGAAATTGCAATTAATTATGTTCATTGTTAGGCTTTTTGGTTTTGCTTATTGCCTGTAGAGTTGTTGAATGACAGAATGATGTCAGAAATATTAAGGGGATGTGCATGGAAAGAACAATAACAGTTGCATGAACATGCACTAAAGGCCTGGCGTACACAGCCTTTTTAAGGATACACCAATAAGCCTATACACAAGAATCTCAATGTAAAAAGAGATATTTCTGCGGCATAGAGAATATAGGGGCAAATAGAGCTCATGAGAACTTTTCGATATGTCATTTTGCTTTACAAGCGATTTGTGTAGGTGTTGGGGACAAGACTAGGGTTCACATCACCTGTGTGGTTAGCGGTGGTTGGCAATGAGTCACCCAGAGCAGAGCAGAGGAGTGAGTGGGTGGTCTCACACCACCATAAAGCTATTTTCTCTTTCACTTTCTCTACAGGATTTCACTGAATCTAATTCAAAATCACTTAGAGGGGTATTTTAAAGTCGAAAGTGTAGTGACAGTAGTGTTGTGTGTTTTAGACATGTGTCTAGTGTAAATGTTACACATTGTGAGTAAAGCTACTGCCCTGCTACTAGATCTCCAGGAATCAAGAGCTGACGACCATCTATAGAACGCCAAAAGGCTCACAAACTCTTTGACATATTCAACAGTAAAACATTCAAATGCCTTCTGTCCACTGATATAACTTGCATATGAATACATATATACTGTATACTTCCACCTTCTGCAGGCTGTTCATACACTGTTTGTAGCTATAAAACCTATGAAAAGTGACACTAGGGATATTCCTACGTAATCAATTCATGTGTAATCCACGTAATTGTGAGCCAGGACCGATGATGTAGTATAAAGAGCGACCAAGGCCGCATAAGGAGGAGGTCGGGGTGGATAGGTGGATCTAAATGCACCGTATTTTCACCCAGGAGACCGCTGTTATACCCGATGTGAAACCAGAAGTCAATGTTGACTTATTTATCACGTAACTTCCGTACAGTAACGCCACTTCCGTAGTTATTTAACCCAAACATTGACTTATTTGTTCAACCCGGTCTAACTCCCAACTCGTCAAGAAGTGCCGCTCGGGAAGTGCCCCTTGGCATCGGATACTAAAGAATGGAGGCACCCTTTGTGACTGTGGATGGATGGGTCAAACAAACACAGGACTTTCAACCAGGAGACTACTGTTCGTGTCCCGTGTGAAACTACAAGTAACGTCGATTTTATCACGTCAGTCGTCAGTCACGTGACTCATTTGTGTCGTTAGTCCCGTGAGTCACGTCAGCCGCTAGTCAGTAAAGTTAACATCAGCCACAACACTTTCCTAACCAAAACTAACGTAAGACAGGTACCCTGCGCGTTGGTCTCTGATGCCGAGGGGCACTGACCAATCGGTGGTACTTGACGAGTTGGGAGTGAGAATGCGTTGATTTTTTTACGCAACATCCGTACTTAAGTAACGCCACTTCCGTAGTTATGTTAACACAAAACATGACCTTTTCCTAAACCTAACCAAGTAGTTTTGTTATCTAAACACCGGAGGGGCTTGCACAGGCGCACTGATCGCTCATGTTGTTGGACATTCATAGGAAAACACACAAAAATAACAAAATATCTTTTCATAAGATATGATACGTACCGTTGCATGAGGATATGTTGCCTTCTGTGACTTTAGTAATATGGAGCCTTGATCTCTTGGACTCCGGATACATTTCTTTTGAATGGAAATCTTCATTGATATCCACACCTCAGTCACAACAATCTGATGAAATGTGTTCCAGTTTTACATAACTTAGATTATCATTCATACAGTGAGAAAAGGGAATGACACTTTCCATTATATGATAATTTAACATTTCATCATATTCCTGTACAGCTCAGTAGTCCTATTTCACAGCTGACATTTTGACTTGCCACAGCAGGGAAAGTACAGGTGTTACTGATAACATTAATGATGGCTCTGTTCTATTAAAGTATAAGTAAGCCCATGACAATCTGACAGTGAGCCAGCATGCACAATACCAGGTGATATGCCTTTGTGATGGCTGGTTGTTAACTAGTTACATTGATGTGAGTTTAATTACAAGACTTCCGGCTTTCTATAAGTGTCCAACTCGCTGACAGATCCTTTCACTCTGGCTCTTAACTCCCTGTACGAGAGACAATGGAAGAGCACACACCACGTTCTGTTCTTAAAGCTGCAGTAGGTAGAATTGGAGGAAAATAATATGATTAAAAAAAGCAATTTTTATAAAATGGTCACTATATCCTGACAGTAGTGCATGAGACAGGTAATCGGAAAAAAAATCATGTGCCTCTGTGTCCTTACGGTGTACTCCGGTGCTCCTAACGGCATCTGCAAGGTTTCACAGACCAGGAGGAAAACAACCAATCAGAGCCGAACGCTCAATAAGAACACTCTCTCTCTTAAATGACCTGTGATTGGTCAAAGTCTCCCGTCACAGGCTACGTTTTTTAAAGCCTGAAAGCAGAGCCATAAAGCGGTGCAGGCGTCTAGTTTTCTCTCAGAACACTTGAATTACAATATGTTGAAAGGTTATTATGGCATTTTTGCCGATAGATGCCAAAAATATTCTGCCTACTGCAGGTTTAACCTGCTTGAAGTACCAAATGGACAAGGTTTTTCTCTTCAGGATACAGTAATTCAAGCAGTGTCAAGCAAAAAAACGTATTACAAAATCGCCAATAATATACAAGTTTAGTGAGAGAGATGGAACAAAGGTCCAAACGCGGTAACAGCTTGGCCACCAGTGCACCCTTCATTTGTTTTTTATTTTACCATCCTGTGATTTGCCGTCCCAGTTTTGTCTAAGATGAGATAGATGAGATCAGATAGTCAACCTGGCATATTGTAGGTTAACCTGAGCTGAAACACCTCCCAGTTTTGCATCGCTCACTGACATTCTGCCAGTCTTGGCAGGGCCGACACGACTCGGAGTTCAACGCAAGGGTAGGCAGGCATCAACCGACTTGTGCCAATTAATAGCGACCCGCTCTCCGCTCTTTGTAGCTCTCTTGATTCCTGCCATAAACAGGGTCACTAGTTGCTGCCCCCCCCCC
>CAKAOH010001081.1:0-11902 GCA_916701665.1 Sebastiscus tertius | reverse complement strand
CCCCCCCCCCCCCCCCCTCTAACCCTGAACTAGCTTCACCCTGACTCCTACTGCAGGATGAAGTGTGTGTACAGTATGTGTGTTACGCTGCAGCCTGCTGGCCTTCCTCTCTGCCGAGGCCAGAAGGCATGCTCCCTGAGTCCTGCCAGCTTCTCCACAGTCTGGGGCCACTGATGTCAGAATGGCAGGAGCTTGTAGGCGGCTGCTATTAGTGAGTCCTCTTCACGCCGGATTCTGGAGTTCCATCAGCTGGTTGTGTAACTTGTTTCTTGCGGGACGGGGAGGGGGATGCATGTCTGTGTGTGTGAGTGTGTGTGTGTGTGTGTGTGTTCAGGAGGAGGGGAGGTGTGAGGAGTCGGGGGGTTAACTTTTGGCTCCAACCGGAGCAGCGTGAGTGGACCTTCATCACAGGAATGACATGATATTAAGCTTTTTCGACGTCTGAGCTCGATTTTTGAGATAAAATACAGAACTGTGCTGTAAAATCAAAGCGTTGATTTTGATGAGAACACCTCTGAACAGCTGTCCTCCCCGCGTCCGTGTTTATGGTTCAGTCCTGCCTCCCGTATAGAGCAGCAGCAGGGGCGAACCATCACATTTGGTGCCCAGCGTGGGGGCGGTTGGTGAGCTGTCGAGCTCCAACTATCCCATGGAGCTTTTCTTCTGTCTTTTCAGTACAATTTTTGACTAACCTCATTTGCATCTGCTAATTAGATCCTGTTAGCATAATTCATACACATGACACCCTTTTGAAGCTAATGAATAGATACATCTCCAGACAACTCGCAAAGAGCATTTAATGAGACTCAAGTTAACTCACCATTACTGAGGAAGGAGGAAGTTGAGGAGGAAAATCAGAGGCATTACATTTTGTACCTCTAAAGTCAGGTGGGAGTTAGATATTAAAAACTTGTAATATTTGAAACGTAATAAATTCAATGACTTGCTGTAAAGGCGTTTATATAAATATTCAATATTGCTTAAATTATGTACGTTTTTTTCGTTTCACGCTGAATAAAAAGTTTTTTAAAAATCGTCAATCCATCCATTTGTATTAAAGGACACTACAGATGGTGGGACGCAGATTAGAACTGTGATACTGAAACCATCCATTTAGATAAGGTATATGCAAAACGTTGAATTATGAATATTCATTAGTAAAAAATGGTAAGTGTGATTCATCTTATACAGCTGGGTATAATTCACAGAGACAATGTGTAGAATAGAGCACAGCCTTCCTGCCAGGTTTTCAAAACAGGAACAGAACTCCCCGTATACATGTGCATGTACTTCTATATGAGAGCTGCTGATCTCTCCATTATCAGGATGTGTTCCTGATGAGAGTTCACAGCTTTCACTGTGATCCCCCTTAGAGCCGGCTCACAACAGGAGGTATGTTTCTATACTTAACACACAGCGCCTCAGGCTTTATTTCCAACTTCTCCTCTAAATAATCAGATTTGGTCACATGTTAAAGTACGACACTAGCTCTTCGCCTTTTTCTGAAATGTTTCTTTTTAACAATGCCATCATATAAGGACTGCTTTATTTCATAGTTACACCAACCACAACAGAAAACACAAAGCTGCCGTATGTCTTGTCTATACTACAGTAGAAGTGAGGTTATGTTTTGTAAAAAAAACAAAAAACACAATGATATGTCCATATTCAGCATTATTTACTTGGTTAATTCTATATTTTTGCAGACTTTTTATTTCACAAATGAATATAATTTTGCTTTTAAAAAATGTAGCTTATGTTTTTGAAAAAATATATATTTTATTTAACTATGTCTGTCAATAAATAGGGATGCACTGATCCGCCTTTTTCAGTCATGATACCAATAGTGATACCTGGGCAATGGGTGTTGGCCGATACCGAGTACCGATCCGATACCAGTGTTTAATTAATAAGCTGTTTGTCTCACTGCGTGGAAGTGACTGGGATCATTCTTTTATGTGTGAGGCAACATCAGGCTTGACTTAAACATTGCTTTCCTAACATTGTATAACAAAATGTAAGAAATAAATACATAGATATAAATGTATAGAATTGTTATTTATTATTATTAAAATATTAAATAATGCACCAACAACTTTCTTCAAAAATAACAGGAATTACAATTCAGGTGTAAAACTTTTTAATGCATTAACAAATTAGTCAAAACTTAAACAGGAATTAAAAACATAGAATCGAATTTAATAGAATGGCCTATTGTTTTAATTCAGCATCGGCTTGATATCCAATCTGGTATCGGTGTATCTCTCTCTCTCTCTCTCTCTCTCTCTCTATATATATATATATATATATATGTATATATATATATATATATAAAGCATTATAAGAGTAAAGCCATGTAATATGTTTAGACCCAGGTAATAAAAAGTGATTAAAAATAAATATTGTCTGCATCAGAAACACATTTGTGGATTATTAAAGCAAAGTGAATGTTATTATGAAGTGGTTTCATGTTTGAAGCACCAACAGAGAAGCCTCTCCTTTGTTGCCTTTAGACACTTCTGGTTTATAATAATACATTTGAGTCCTGTCGGGCTAACGAGTAACTCAGCAGGTCACATTTCCAAGTTATTGGTTACTTTCTAAAAGTATTCGATCACTTTCATTTTCCTTCTTTCAACAAAAATTGCTACAGAAAACCTTACTGGCAGCACAGATACTGTACGTCGTACTGTGTATTAATAATTATAATAAAAAGCTTTGAGCTGCTGAACCAAATGTGGAGATTTAGGATCATCCAGTTGTTGGGAGAGGTAGAACCGATTAACGTATTAATAAATTAACATATTTTGTCTTGTTCAGATCTTAATAGCAACTCCAGCTGCTTCTAACTTATAAAACCTTTATAAATTCATTCATTTGCGTTACGATATACTTTCTTTTTAACTCTTTTTTTTATTTGGGTGGTGGGTAAATTGAAAGTAGTAACACATTTTATATGATTATTTCTATTAGTATTCAGGGCAAGATACAGAAGTAACTTGTAAATAATCAAAGAGCAACTTTCTCCTACATTGTTTGTGTCTTACGACTACAAACTACAAAGTCTTGTAATTACAATTTCAAATTCAAAACATACAGTCTTCCTCGTACTACGTTGATTAGCACAAATTGACAAACACAAATTCATTTTCCACATTTAGAGGCTGTAGCGTGGAGTGTTGGAGCTCTGCTGTCATTCTGGTGGTGGAGCTCCACCTGGCTGACTGAGTGAGGACCCAGCGGGGAGCCTTGAATCATCTCAGCTGAGGCCTCATGGCTTGGCCTGGCTGGAGCCCTCATGATGTGATACCATAGTGAGCCAGGCCTGAGTGTGTTTGTGCCGGCGTGTGGGTGCGCTGAGTCTGTGTGGCTGTGAGTCTGTGTGTGTGTGCATGGAGTTCTGTCTGTGTGAGTCCGTGTGCGTCTATACGTGTGTATGCATAGTGATGTGTGTACGTACACGCTTGTAAGTGTGTGTGCATTTTGAAAGTGTGTGTGCACTCGTGTGTGTGTTTGCTCCCGTCTGCTCCCTCCAACCGGTTGATCTTTCACATTTCGCACGGGCAGGAGGGACAGGAGGCTGCCAGGCTGCGCCCGGAGCCTGGGTACAGTACGGTTAGCAATGCCCGGCATTCATTAGCACCTCCCAAGCTGTCTGCACTTTTACCAAACGCTCTAGCTAGCTAACATGCACTGGCTCCCTGCTCCCTGCTCTCGTCACCCCAGTAAAGGCCTTCACCATGCACCATGTTGGCTCCGCTCAGCCACAGCTGAGGCCTCTAGTCTTGGCTTGGGCCATTTCAACTTTGTTACAGTTCAGCGCCGTGACACAATGGGAAGCCAGGCGGCTTTGACGGAGTTCACAGAACTTTATAGAGGAGGATGTGAATTCTCTTTTACACTTTTTCTCGAGTTACTTGATTCTCTGTTTGAAGGGACACGTCGGCAGAGGATATACATGGAAATCTACTTTGTACAATATACGTAAAATGATTACAGGAAGAAGTTATTGTGCTAATTGGATCTCTACATTTCCCCTTGATGATCAAACCCTTGTTGTGGTCAATGACTAAAATCACTGGTCGGCTCGGGCCTACACACGGATAAATGAGTACACATCTCAAATTGTAATTGGCTAGCATCTAGCATGCCTGTTAGCTAATGATATGGATATGGATATGGATGTAAATATTAATGGAAATGTGCTCTAAATAGGGAGCAAGGGTGGCAAAAATTCTCACCCACCACCACCACAAAGGCCGGGGTTCAGTACCTAGGAGAACACATTGTCAGTGGTTGCTGTTGGGAAGCCGGTGAGGGATCATGTTCTTCTCACTGTCACTGTAACTCGTACAATAACGAAACAGTTTAATTTTCATACTTGTCAGCCCTCCTGATTTGAAGACTCTCGTTCTTCATTGCCCTCTCTCAATTCCCTCCCAAGGCCACAATTCTCTTGTATTTCTCCTGATTTATGATCACACTTTTTTTCCTTTTCATTATCTTAACCTGTTTCTGGCGCTGTGCAGTGTGTTTAAGCTCTACTGTTTCCATCCAGACGACAATACAGCTACACCAAATGACGTTTCCCGGCGGAAGAGAGCAGTCTATGCTCGCGACACAGCGCCGTCTGAGCTGCACTCGCCGCTGGGTTCAGCGTGCAATGCCCAAAGTTGGGCTTTGCTCGATGTAGTGAAAAGCCGTCATGGCGTGGCAAAAGCCATTGTAAAAAATGAGTTTCAGGGTGCGGTGGTGCCGTTGTCGCGTTGTGTCTGAAGATGCTTTCAGTGAGTAAGAGCCGGAGAGAGAGATGGAGAGAGCTAACTGAAAGTAATACTCAAGCAGGGGCAAAAAATGTATAAAAACTGATGAATATGTTCATGCCAGAGATTCACACGCTGAATTTATGCCAGAGGGGCGAATTATTCAGTTTTCTTTCCTGAGAATTAAAAGTAAAATTGAAAGTTTAACATAAAACTGCTGTTGCAGTTTTGTCATTGCTTTGAAAGTCACCACAATGCAGGAACAAAGTCTCTGAAACTGAACATTTTCTGGGGCAGGACCCCCAGACTCCCCCGCTTTGGTTTTGAAATACTTCCTATTTACATACAGTATGTTCATTTTATGTTGGAAACTGAAACCAAAAGTGTAAACTGAAGGAAATAATCTCAAACATGCTCACATACAAGCATAAAAAACCCCTTCAAAATATATATTTTAAGCATGTGTGGCCAGAAGAGCCCTCTTACACATCCACGCACACACAGTTGGCACTCTGCTGAGCGACTCACTTGTTTTTTTTTACACTTTACACGATCATATGACTTAATGACAGTTCTCAAGGAAGGAGAGAAAGAGCTAAAACATCTGACCCGTGCTAAGCTGTGATTCTACGGCAGGCAACATTACACGAGGTGTGTCTCACCTCATTACTCATCTTTTTGTTTTACACTTCCACAACTCCCCTCTCTCTCTCTCCCTCTCTCTCTCTGTCTAACTTTCATATGTTCTCTCTCTCCTCCTTCTCCTCTCATGTGATCCTCTCTCTTTCCCTCGCAGGCTCAACAGGCTGGGGATACCTCTGAGAGCTGCGACCGGGGTGCAAAGAACACAGCAGGAGTGGTATTCGCAAGTCTTGGCACTTCCCCAGCCAACTCTGTTAAAGCCTGAATGTACTCCATAACGAGTGCTTCTGAGAACCCTTCAAATCAAACTTCTAAAACTCTTTCATGTTCCCTGAAACGTGTAGACATGAGAGAAATACCCCGGCATGTTTTTAGCATTATTGCCAGGAATCCATTTTCTGTAGTGGCCATACACCCATCCTTCTATGGTCACTAGCTTTTGGTTGCTATTGTAAGCAAACTTAGGGCTGTCAAAGTCAACGTGATAATAATGCGTTAACACAACTCTGTTTTAACGCCACTAATTTCTTTAATGCATTAACACAACTTGCGATTCTGAGGTTGTAGCGCACTCATTTTTAAAGCTAGAGTGAAGATACTTGCATCATATCAAACTAAAAAGCTAAGGAATCCATTGGTACCAACCATGTCATACTAGCTTGTCTCGAAGGAGGCGACACAACACTCAAAACTTACACAAAATTTTGGCGAGGAAAAACTGGCATGGCCATTTTCAAAGGGGTCCCTTGACCTCTGACCTCAGGATATGTGAATGAAAATGAGTTCTATGGGTACCCACGAGTCTCCCCTTTACACATGCCAACTTTATGATAATCACATGCAGTTTGGGGCAAGTCATAGTCAAGTCAGCACATGGACACGCTGACAGCTGTTGTTGGCTGTTGGGCTGATGTTCGCCATGTTATGATTTGAGCATATTATTTTATGCTAAATGCAGTACCTGTGAGGGTTTCACAAGTGGTTGTGCTCTTTCCGCATAAAGCGTGATGGATGATAGGTATAGGGTTCTCAATCACACCTAAAGTGTGAAAAATGGTGGAAAGTGGTGGAAATCAAACCGCAACAGTTCAACACAATAAAGTCAAGTCAATTGGATTTGTATGGCCCAATATCACAAATCACAAATTTGCCTCAGGGGGTTTTACAATCTGTACAGCCTCTGTCCTTTTGTCGCTTCGGATAAAAGAAAACTCCCCAAACAAACACTTTTATTGTCCATTAAAGTACTTTATACCTTGCTTGTCATTTTTACTGTATCAACTCTATTTTTATTTATTACTACCTGTTAATTTCTCTTGCTTTTTATGTCTTTGGAAAGCACTTTGTAACTTGTTTTTGCAATATAAATAAAGTTATTATTAGTATTATTACTTAAACTTAAGAAGAAAAAAAACTGTATTACATTTGTCATATACATACAGATACATATATGATATTTGTCACATACTGATTCGATATAAAACGTTAAGAACAGCTTCGAAACTGAAATAATAAGAGGAAAAAACATATTGAAACGTCACTCTCCACTCACTGTACAGCCCAGAGCAAAACAGCATGTTGTTTTTCCAGAATGACACAAGCTCAGTGATACCAATTAATGGAATCTCGCAACAGTACGAGATAGATACTTTCATTATAGTATAGGGTACCTCCTCTCCGTGGCAACAATCTCACACCCCCAAGCCGCTGCTATCTTGAGTTTGCAAATTAAGAGAAAGCAATCAGTGCATTGCGTGCAGGTAAATAACACCTCGCATAGAAATAATGATGCACAACAGGGTTTTAGTTCATGTAAGGTTGGATCAAACTTACATCAACTACAGTACACCTTTTCCTTTTCTGTAATTCCTGCCTAACAAGTAGCAGCTACAGGGTGGTTTATGGAAGCGTTTCTGTGTGTACACTTGAACATTTTGCTTTCACATTTAATCCCCACCAGTTTAGAAGTATGTTAATTATTCTAAAAGTTTTAAAGGGCATGTGTTAAGGGCGATGTTTTATTCTGCGCTAACAAGCTTCATCTGAGTTTTAACAACCCACCAGCATACATAAAGCTATCAAACAAGACATTTAAAATGACTTGGAGTTATCCGATCAATGTTTGCTCAACCGTAACCCTCGTAATTCACTCTCACTGCTAGTTGTCAGTCTCATTTTTTCCAGCAGCACACGGGGCACCATAATGCTCGCCTGCAGGCTACCATAAATGCTGGGGGATTTTAAGGCGTACAGTAATATGGACTGAAGGATTGTGCTCGTTTAAGACGCGCACCATGTTCCATGTCTGTTCCTTCGTGAGCAAATCCATCTGTTTCCCGGGTTCGCTGTAGCATGCTACGCACCCTGACAAACACTTTTGGAGTATAGTTTGAGGCTAATCATCTGAATGGAAGACAACCCGAGAAAAGCTGCTCCGCCACATCCTGCAGCGGGAGGGGGCTAATGATATACGATAGGGAATGTATTTAACTACTGGGCCACGTCATTCTCAATACACTCATGATAGAGAGATAGATGGGGAGGGAGCAGAGGATCTGAAAACTAATTAACACTTAAGTGCATGACAAGGCTGTCATTGAGGAGTTTAACAATTCAGTTCTGTGGATTTCCTAATTTGTATTTTCTTCGACGTACGAACGGTGATTGACTTTTGATTTATTTACAAGCGAGACAGTTCTATGAGGTGTCATAAATCTTGTATTTATTTTTAAATTTACACTAGTTTCATTTAATGTTTTTCCACCGAGGAAAAAAAACAACAGAGAAAACAAGGTTTGTCACATGAAAGCGAGTGAGACAAAGCTGTTTTTTTGGATCCGCAAACATCCGCCGTGGCAAAGCTGCAAAAAAGGGCCACCGCTGACTTGAACTAATTTTAGGTGATGCCATGCGCACAGGACAACCTGCTGGGCCCAAAATGGGCCTTCGCCCATGCCATGACAAACAAGTGGTGGGCGCAAAAAGAGAAAGGGAAAATTGATAAACGCAGCAGCCCACGCCAGTTTTCTTCTCCAAGTGAACAATACCATCATTGTTCAGCAGGGGCTCTGGCACGGCTTCACATGGTGGCGGCTGATTGTTTTGTAAAATCAACAACTTAGAAAATAGATTTCTGAAATTTCTGGCTCCTGTTTCCCAATGTGGGTAGACTACATACATCTTTTTAAAACAATATCACCTTATCGCGCAAGCTGAACGCAGGAGACAAATTATGTTCTAAAAAAAAAAAGACAATTATTTGCATTTATGTTTTCTTATTTTTTAATGTTATATATATTTGGGCCTTCATCCGCAGCCTGCATCACGTCACTTCTCTTTCTCTTCCAGCTCACCATGAGCTGTTTGGGCAGATGCTAAATGCGAACAGCGAACCTTGGATCCACCCACTCGCTCCACATTCAGCACGCTGGCCTTTGTCTGCTTTAATTGAGCCCCCCACTCCATTTAATGGCCTGTTTAATACTTATTGAAACAGAGCAAGTGCTGGAGGTTAAATACATCTTAATGCACCGCGTTAATCCTTTCATTAAAAGCAATGTAAAGCCGTTTGAAAGCCGCAAGATTGCCTCCATTAATTAGGGGGGTCTCTCTGCCCCGTTGCCCGGCCGAGCCGTGCGTCGCCGCTTTCGAGTGGTGGGAGAGAGGGCTGCAGAAAAGAGAGGCCGCGCAAACTGCTATTACAACTGGCAGAAATGGATAAAAGAGGAGCCAGGGTTTTATTTAGCGAGGCGTCAAAAGGAACCGGTTGTACGAGCTTTAGTGCACCGTGCTCTTTGGTAAAATCTCACAGTTGTCGGTAGGAACGGAGAATAGGACAAGGTGTTTTTTTGATTTAAAAAAATAGGAAAGCATGTTGTGATTTTTTTTTTTTTTTTCAAGGCAACCATTTTTGTATCACACTTATTTTGTTCCTGTTTGTATCAATATTTCTTTTAATATCATTGATTTAAAATCATTGCAAGATCTGTAACTGGATTCGATGACACGATTCCCACACTTATTTTTTCAGCATTTGAATAATATATTTCACCTAATTTACACTCGTGTTACGATCCTCTACCTTGAGACTCATTAATGCGAAACGCTAGTCGTAGGAATTTACCAGCTAGGATCATTTGTTTGTTTTTCACAGGGTGGAGAGTTGGCACCGCAACCATTTTGATCCCTGCGCTGCTGTTCCTGACTCCTGTACAGAATGACCCTCTTTCCATAGCGAGGCGGAGCGGGCCCAGCGCAGACTCGTCTGGGCTCCGAGCCATGCTCTACGGGTGAGGGCGTGTGGTCACAACACTCCTACGCCCCATATCCTACCCCCTCCTCCCCTCCCCCACACACTGCTTTGCTTTCACCCACATCCATCTCCTTCTACCTCCCATCCTCTTCCCTTCCGCTGAATGTTGGACTGACTGAGCGCTCCTCCTCCTCCTCCTCTACTTTCTTTACTTCAAAAGGTTGCAGGGTCACGCCAGGAGACAAAATAAAAGTCAAGACTTGCTTTAGTCTCCTAACATCACTCCAAAGAAAGTTGTGTCAGAAACAACTCTTAACCTGCACATTCAACATCCAGCTGATGTGATGTCACCCAAAGCACGCAGGAGAAGTCTGAGGCCGCTGAGGACAACTCCTCTCCGGAGTCACATAAGCAGATTGCAGTCATCTTGAACGCCGCTCTACCACCACCACCCGACAAACCAAACCACCCCCCACCCGCGTCCCCCGCCCCTGCTGCTGCACTCCGCTTTAATTTCCCGACACTTTGAAAGCTTTTCTCACTGTATATTTTATCACTTTTTCTTAAGACTTGCGCTCAGCTACGCCTCAGCTCCTTTTAAAATACAGAGCCAAAAAACAAGACAACTCGCTTCTTGGATTCTCTCTCTTTCTCTCTCTCTCTCTTTTTTCCTCTCTCTCATCCCATTGTGAACAGGCTTATTGGAAAGAACGCACTTAACAGAAGAATTTCACACTGTATTAGAAGAATGCATCTTTTCACACCTGTAAATATCTTGTCTAATCTGCTTGGTAACCAGCCCCTCTGAGGGAGGGCCACATGCTGTACAGCAGAGGGGCGACGGTGGAATTCGCTCCCGTTGCCAGGATGACAAACAGAACAGACCATAATATTACCCTGTACATTATAGAAAACGAACATATATGAAAAGCTGCTCCTTTTGTCTGCGTCTGAACGTATTCATTCATCATTTGCTAAAAAAGCAAAGTCAAATAAATAGCAGCAAACACCGTCTATTAATTCCTAACATGCGGTCGGTTAATGTTATGTGATTGAAGTGTGACAAAAAGTTGTGAGGTTTATTTTTTTTTTTTTTCCGTTGCTGTTGTGATGGAGCTGGTAGATCTGTGGGCGTGTAATCGCACCGAGGTAGAGACACTCGGAGACAGACACACATTACATCTCGACGTGCCAACAAGTTCAGGAGTGAAATCCTGCGGATGCGAGCACATGTAAAGTCATCATAACATTGGAACAAGGTTATCTGAGAAAATGGCAGTTTATGTGGCAGTTTATGTTTTACCTTCATGAATAGAAAATATGCTGACTGCTTGGGAGGGTTTTTTGCTCATGCGCGGATGCGAAAAAACACACAGTGAATGACGCGCACACTCTCGTATGAACACACAAATACACTCTGACACACAAAGCAGATCACCTCAAAATTAATACAAATATCACACTTGTTTTTTTTCTTTACAAATGTTGACAACATCAGATTCACTCTTTCAGGATCGTCTGTCGATGAGCGCAGATCTTTTGTCAGACCATGAGCATGAGCAGACACGTAGCTATCGATCAATCTATCCATCAATTGACGTGAAGTGCTGTTGATGAACAGGTGATATTTCAACTGGACAAGTGTCAGCATGCCCCGTACACAACACTTAAGCTCCACTGCTAGCTCTTCGTTACCCCCTACTATGGCTCTCAGATATCTCTAATTGTCTACAGGCTACACCCCCCCCTTCCCTCCGCAACCTTCCACCTTGCCCCCGGCCAGAGCAGGGGCAGAATGGCAGTCGGTCGGTGGACCTTGGGAGAGTGGTCTCGGCTGGGGCCCCCTCACTAACACTCAGCCCAATGTGTTAATAGATCCAATGCCATCTTATTTTCGCACTTCTGTGAGACGGCAAGGGGCGGCCAGGCGGGATCGGCAGTCTGCCGCGCTGAAAGAGCTGGAACAAGGGGAGGAGGAGGAGGAGGAGGAGTAGGAGTGGATGGATGGAGGGATAGATGGAGGGAGGGAGGGAGCAGTGGAGGGTTCACAGCACTCTACCAGGGAGGTCATCGAGAAGGCAGGGGGCACAAGTTCAACTGTGCAACGCAGAATGATGGGATCCGTAATGGAAGGGTGCAGACGGGTGAATGAATGCGATAAAGTGTGGGTTGCAGTGGTGCACCGGTTTCACGGTATACCATGGTATGAAATATGACGGTTATCATACTATGTACATTTGCTTAT
>CAKAOH010001080.1:0-10861 GCA_916701665.1 Sebastiscus tertius | reverse complement strand
TGCGTGCGTGCGTGCGTGTGTGCCCTACTAAGAAAGATTATCTGCAATTATCTTCATATGCTTGTATACATAATGTAAGCGATGTGTATTTTAATATATTATGTGATTTGCTACTGTGAAATACTGCGTTTATATGTCTTGCAGAGGGGAAGCTGGCTGGCTTATAGATATACTAATGTTTTCTGTCCAATTAAGGTAATTAGATATTATTATGGCTGCTCTGACTATCTGTTTGTGATGTATTAGATGCTGTAAGAGACGTCATTGAGGGAATAAACTACACTTGCTGTAGTACTGTAGCGAAATATTATAATAACATTGTTAGGACTGCAGCTAGTGATTACTTTCATTATTGATTAATCCAGGTTTTTTAAAGAGGACTTATTATGCTTGAGTGCTATTTCCCTTTCCTTTATTCTGTTATATAGTTTTTGTGCATGTAAAATGTCTGAAAAGTTACAAAGCCCAAAGTCCACGCCAAAGGGAGTTACTCTCCCCCACAGAAACACTGCTCTTGAACTGCCTGAATGAACTGCTTGAACCGCCTTTTCTTCCATAATGTGATGATGTCACCAAGTAATTTGCATAACCCAGTGGCTAGTTTGGCACGCCCTCAAACAAAGCTAGTTAGAGCGGAGCTGGACTGGAGTCCAAAGAGTTTGGTTTGGTGGACCAATCACAACAGAGTCAGCTGACCAATCAGAGCAGAGCGCTGCAGACCAAGTGTGAAAAGAGGTGCTGCAGCACAGCCAGTATGAGAGAAGTAAAGCATTTTTTGAACTTTAAAGCATGTAAAGATGTTCTAGTACAAACCCAAAATACAAGTATGCATCTGAAAATAAGCATAATAGGTCCTCTTTAAAGTCTATTCACATTATTCAGTTAAATGTTTGGTCCATAAATTGGTACATTTGGCAGTAGCAGTACATTAGAGGACAGATGCAGTTTATTGAGGTAATGTAAGATGACAATTTTATGAATAAAATAAAAATGCAGAAAACTTTGTACTTTGTTGGTCATTAGATGTAAACAGAGTTAAACAAAAGCGATGCAGATTTTTGCAGAAGGTTTTCCTACTGTAAATATTATGTATTTGATTGCTACAGTTACTCAGCAGGCCACAACTTAAACCAAAGTCTTTGTCTGAACCGGATGTAATAAGTCATTAAGTAAAATGCCCTACAGTCTGTGTTTTGTAAAAAAGATTTTCACTTATATGGTCCAAAAAACAAAAAAAGTAGGCCTATCTATAATCTACCATTATTTCAGCTCATTCTCATTCCCAGGGCATCAAATACCGATGCTTTGTCACGCCCATTGGCATTCAATACCGCCGTACAAGGCATCCTTGAGCGCCGGTATTTCCATTAACTACAATGTGAACCCATCCGCTGCAATAGTAAGACTGCTTCACTTTACCTATACCTTTTTAAGTGGGTTACATTAGAGTTCATACAATCCATTGTTTATTTTATGAATATATGCTTTATTCATAATTTTGCACAGTTATTTGAATTTTACACAAGAATTATTGAAGATTCTGTATGTGCCATGTATTTGGCCATATATTTGTCAACGACTGAACTCCTTAATTCTGCTCAAGATCTCAGGTGGTGTCTGGCTTCTGATTTAATGTTCGACAATATCTCAACTCGTCACGAGGGACAAGTTGGAGACGAGACTTCCTACTCCAAGGAGCATCCTGCCGCCATCCTGTGTGTTACTGCCATGACAACAGGATGAAATGGTGGTATGTGTGTGTGGTGGAGGTGGTGGTGGTCGGGGGTTATTATTGTTCACTGTGGTGAGGAGAAATCCAGATGGTTTCAGTTCCACATAACTTACCTCAGCTGCCTTCACCTCTCATTCACACACACACACACACACACACACACACTGCAGCCATAGATGAGTCATACAGCGGACTTCGAGGTGCAGCACCCCCAATAGCAAAGATCATCTTAAATTTTTTCTGATGGAGCATTTTATCTGAAGAATACTCAGTAGAAATCATGGACTTGATTGATATGTTTTTCCATTTCTTCGATATTCACTTGCTGCACCAGATTTGACTGTTATCAGGCCATAAATAGGCGTTATCAGTCGCTATAAGCACCATAGATGTAGGTTATTAGGGGCCTACTACGCCTACTATGTTGTAAAAGTGAAAGTGAAACGTAAAAACAACACGTTCTAATATGTTGTAAAAACTAAATGAAACGTCACGTTTTGAACACAAACAAAAAGGATTCTTTAGGATTAGGCAACAAAACTACAACTTCTTTAGGTTTAGGCAATAAAACTACAACTTCTTTAGGTTTAGGCAAAAAAACAGTTTAGGAAAAAACATTGTGTTTTGGATTAAAATAAGTGCGAACACAAAGAAAACTACACATTGTTGGTTTCACACAGGATGCAAATTGCAGTCTTCTGGGTGAAAGCTTGGTCCTTTGTGTCCAGCTGATAAAGGCCCGTCACAGCTGGCTGCAGATTAACAGACCTGCACCACTCTCCACTGTATTTAATTTGCAGGCTGAGAAGACTAATCAGGGGGCTACACACTGTGAATATAGACAAGTTACTGCCAACCGGCTCTAATTGGATGCTTGTGGAAAAAAGCTGCTTGTTCTTGGATGCAGCGTTGGCTGAGACATTTAACGGTCCCTGGAAAGGTGATAACATGCTCTGCCAATTAAAGACTTTGTGCTTTCTTTTTTCAGCTTTGACTCTAACTTCTTGTGAAAGATTTTAATAATCCAAGGCTCAGTCTTGGAGCATACACTTTATGATACTACATGTAATGTAGCTTATGTTAGGAGCTGTTTGTTAGCCTTCCAGCAGTTTATATTGTGTCCTTCTGGCAGTTGTCTCAAGGGAAAGAAAATGAGAGATCTTTGTGTGAGTACATGTCAGCATATCAGCACTGAGTGCTACGAGAGGGAACAAAAACAGAGTGATAAAAGGTTGAAATGGAGGGGAAAGGAGATAGAAATGGTAAAGATGGTGAAAGGTGATGGGAACGATTGCACAGACAGACATCAGACTTTTTTCACACATCTGATACGTTTCACACTGAGGAGTTGTGATGCCTAAAATATGACTTCTCTGCCAGCAGTGTAAAATATGCTAAATGTCTTATCATGGCTGCAATTGTTGAATTCAAGTCATTTGAAATCCAAATTTCTGATATAACTGCCTGTCACGTGACCATCCTGGAATATTACCTGGATATTCTGGAGAATTAGAAAGTCGCTGTGGTGTAAGAGTGAGAAATTGAAGCTAGGGTTGGTTATTTTCTTCAAAAGCATTTTTTTGTTATATTTGTTGAAAACCTCATTACATCCCAACAGCAATCTATAAATAAGTGCTCAGACAAAAAAAAGAAAACAAGACATGGTCAAAACCGAGTATATGGCTGGACCGTGTATGGTCAGTCTGTGAATTTGTGGCTAAATTGTTACACAAATAGTCACTGGTCATATCTATAATGTAAAATCCACTATGGTACGTGTCCACAGGCTCTGTCTTTTCCACTCTTCCAATTCATTGTCTATGTAAGCAGCTGTGCAATGTAGCATGGCGCCGCAAATCAGGGGCATCCGGCGCAACTTGCCGCCTCTGGAAACTCCCGGAAACTATTTTTTATTTTCGTGATATAAGAGAAGAAAGCCGCCATGTTGGTTCCGGCTTGAAAGCAGGGAGCTGCAGCCCATGAGCAAAGAACGTATATTGATATTCTTTGCGTTCATCCAATCAGATGCCTAGGGCCTAGTGTCTAGTGGCAGATGAAGCTTCCAATGCTGGGAAGCAAGGCCATCACTCACACAGGACAGTGGAACCGATGACACGCCCCCCAAAAAAACATAAACAAAGGACTGTTCCCACCTTTTCATTTTGAAAGATCAACAGCCAAAGAGGAAACTCTAACACTTGGCCAACCAATTGTGGAACTTCATCACTCAGTCAGTCACTCTTTTGCATTTGTATGGCTGGCCCTCTGTGATCCAGCCAAATATCTGGTATCTGTGGCTGTCACAGGACTGTAATTACCCGTCCAATCATTTCATTTGAATGCCTACCTGCACACTGCCCGTGCACTCATTGCTCGTCATCAGAGTCTTCCACAAGCTGCTGGCTTGACAGCGGTGAGTGCTAACAATAGCTATGTTTGTTGTTTACGTTCATAAGGATAATTTTAGGGGAGTGGCTTTGTAGGGAGACCTTAAGTGACGGACTGTCAGTGTTACCAACTTGGCAACATTCTCACTTGATTTAAGGACTTTTGGAGCTGGTGCTACTAGCTACTTTCTTTGGAAAAGAGTTGGCAACACTGGGCTCGGTTTTTCGATTAGCTAGCCTGCTCTTGAAAATGTAGCATACTCTTGCTAGTTTCTTAAGATTACCAACCCTAGCTTTAAAGGATTGAACATAGAGGCTTTTAGTTAGATATCCAGCATGTGTCTCACAGCAAAGGACTGTGGTTCAATTGGTTCAATTTCTGCAGAAGAAATACGTCTTGACAGACCAGCTTCTGAATTGCACAGAATCAGTTTATGTTTCCAGTTGATATTTATCAAATTGACAATGATGATGCCATGTCTGTGACATTTAAACCTATTGGATGAAAGCGACAGACATTTCCAGTGTGGCATGTCAGGTAGGCCTAGTATTGACGTTTGCAATAACATGACTATGAATTATCTTATTTATATCTCCAAATAATTGTAATCAGTATAAACATCTGTATTATTCCCACTGAGAACGTGGAGTTACCAGTGTGACCCCCTAGATAACAAAAAATATGATTATTTCTGTTAGTTAATTTGTGATTGTGTCAGTTTGGTCACTTTATTTTGGAAGTATTCACTGGAAGTGTCCACATGCTGGCCTCCACATTAGAAAGCTATTACTAAAGCAAATGTTTTCAGAAACATCTTGTAGTGTACTGTTTAGCTGTAAAATGAGAAAGTTTGTGACCCGGCAGCCATGTTGAGATCAGTTGAGGAAATGCCAAGCACCGCCCACCAGCCGGAGCAAACTTTCTCATTTTACAGCTAAACAGTACACTACAAGATGTTTCTGAAAACATTTTATGTGAGAATCAGGCATTACAGTAACAGAATATTGATTCATACTGTCTTTGATCAGCGCTGCCTAGTTTGACCGTTTGATCGGAGTTCGCGAGTGATTGACAGCTGCTTCCGTTGAATGAACAGCCAATGGGAACGCTCTCTTTCTCTCTCTCTCTCTCTCTCCGAAATGACCTGTGATTGGCCAAAGTCTCCCATCACAGGCTAGATTTTTTAAAGTCTGAAAACAGAGCCATGAAGATGTGCAGAAGTCTAGTTTTATCTCAGAACACTTGAATTGCAATATGCTGAAAGGATGGATTTTTTGCCCAATGATGCCAAAAACATTCTGCCTACTGAAGCTTTAAGGGGTATTTAAAGTGCATTTGGAGCCCTCGCTAAGAGGCATTAACTCAACAAAATAGCCTACAATAATGATAATAATAATAATAAACATGATACTAAAATTTTTGTGATAGGTCATTACATGCATTTGTCTTCATACAGTAGCATAGCAACCACTGAGGCACCATGCACACAAACCATCACTCAGAAGATCATGAAAGACATTTAATTGCAGTTACCACAGACAAACTGGATTTTTCAGGCAGTGCAATGACCACGGGCTCACCCCTGTTTCTGCAAGAAGATCAAACAACTCTATCAGATGTTAGAGGCCTTGAGGAAAACTTCAAACTTTTCTTGAAGGAAATGATGCAATCTGTGATATAGAACTTTTATCTGCCCTGTGATCGCCCACATAAGCCCCATATGGTTCTTTTTTAATGGGCAGATCTGCTGGTGTAAACAGAGAAGTGGGTTGTGCATCAGCACAGCAGTGAGAGTAAAAAACGTTAGTCTCTGTTGCTTACTGGGCTGTGAGTCACTGTGTCTGAGTCACACATTCACATCGCGGCCATGATCAAACGCAACAAATGTGCCTCCCCAGCGTCTTTGAAGGGCAATTTCTTGTAAATCAGCAAACTAATCTTGGTTATAAATATTTTGTTATAAATGCTCTGGAAGGTTACAATTAATGTGCGACATGGACATCCATACGCAGATTGTCTGTCGGGATGCAATGTGGTGATTGGATTAAACACCAGTTAATTTAGGAATGTGCAAAATAAATGCACAATATTGAAATAATGAAGGTTTTAAAACTAGATTTTGACACAGAAACCCACCATAAGGTCCTTATCGTGTCAGTTTGTATTGTGCCTTAATGTTGCATATTCCCAATCAAACTTCCAATTAAATAACCACAAACCAGTTGACACAAAGTAAGCTGGAAGCTGTCAGGGACTTGGAGTCCTGAGGACCAAGGACAGCCTTCACCTGCTTGATAATTGAGCCTTGATGGGAGGTTAACAGAAAGCATCAGGCAGCATTACCTGACATTGTGAATGTGAAATCAAACAGCACACCCATGTGGCGGAGAACCACACAACACAAGCACGGAGATTCTAAGGTCTAGTGACGCATAATGAAGGCAATGACCATTTACCAGAAATGTATTTTTTCTTGCAACTGTAGATGTTTAAACTTTCCATTAATCTGAGCATTTTTAGGATTTTTAGCTTCTTTTTTTAAAAAAAAAAAGGTATTCGATAAAAGTTGAGCTTTTGTAAACAGCAAGGTCATGAATGAGCCGTCAAGCTCAACTTTTAAGCCAACATTGATGAGAACAGAATATTTAATGAAGACCATGTCATATGGTTGAGAGCTCCAGAACAAGAAGTAATTAAGTGGACTGTAAGTAGACCTCTGACCCCCAAACATAAGTAACATCACTATGTATGATAACACACTGTACTCCTACACTCCTTGACTGTGAATGACTATTTAGCAAACCAAAGGAATATACTCATGCATAGCCCATATAACATATAAAACACAAAATATGTTCTTGTTTTGTGTAATAACAATGCTTTACGCTCACTTATGTGCATTCATTTTGCACACACTCACTTAGTGTCTATGGGATGGGTTACTACTTCAATACATTTCTACATCATGGGTTTTAAAAAGGATAGTAAAAGTATTCATTTGAGGATCTCATACATGTTCATTTGAAATATGGTACAGTAAGGTACAGTATTTGTCAGAGTTTTGTGTTGTTAATTGATTTCCAATAATAAATATATACATACATTTACATAAAGCAAGCGTATTTGGCCACTCCCATGTTGATATGAGTATTAAATATTGACAAATCTCCCTTTAAAGGTCCCATAATATAAAAAAGTTATTTTTTAATTTTCTTATTATAAAGCAGGCTTAAATCCCATATAAATACTGTGAAAGTATCGAAACGCTCAATCCACAGGGATATACACACCGCCCGTATTTAGAAACTCTGCATTTGAAACAAGCTGTCAGGATTTATGCCCATTCGCGATGTCACAAATATACAATATTTAGACCCTTGACACAATTTTAAACGTAAACATTCTAAATGTGTCCCAGTTTGTTCCTGTTTGCAGTGTATGTGAATGACATCAGCTGACAGGTAGTACACATGGACCCAAACTGTTGCCTAGCAACGCAATTCTGTTGCAATTCCGTTGCAATTCCGTCAAAATTAGCTAAAACAAAGCGTTTAAGACAGAGGGTATTACAGGTATATTCAGGCAGACAGTATAAGGAAAATAAAGGGTTTTTTTTAACATTACAGCATGTAAATGTGTTCTAGTAGAAACTCAAAATATGTATATAAGTATGAACCTGAAAATGAGCATAATATGGGACCTTTAAAGGGACTGTTTGTAAGAATCAGAAATGCTTGTTAACAGCGACACCTGTGGCCGTTAAGTCAATGCTCGCGCTTATGCTCGTTCTAAATAGACATGAACGAGCATCGCTCAAAATAGTGAGACGACACACGTCAGCTAAAACCCCAATATCACTCTATATTTCACCTGCTTGGCAGTAATGTTAGCTGACCAGACGAAGGTCTCTCTTTGAATCACTGCTGATCCTAGTGTTGGCTTTTCCTGCTTCAGACTCCCGACCGCAGCCGGAGGGAGACACCGGCACCCGGTCGGAGACGATAATGTTTCTCGCTGTGGAGCCCCGTCACTTCACAAGACACGGAAAACTTCTGTTGGTCTGGAGAGCTGCAGCATTTATTTCTGCACAAACGTCAACTGTACATTCACTAGATACTAGATATTCTCAGAGCTATGAAGTCTTCTGCAGTGTGTAGTGTGCACGCATGCACGTGAGGTGGAGCGAGCTGAGTGAAGGCAGGCAGGTAGGCAGAGGAGCAGAGGAGCAGAGTACAGCAGAGACTCCGGCCCTGGAGACCAAAGCTACAGTCTCCCCCGCGTACTCCGAAAGTGGCCAACACTGTTTTGCAAGACGGGCTTCACTAGATACAACTTTGAGGTTTTGGTGCTTCCGTGTAGTTTGTGTTGGAGTCTGAGTCTGAACAGTGTAGCCACACGTGACAAGCATGGGACACCGACCCGGATTGATTTACACGTGTAAGACATTCCCTTTACGGTACATTTTGAACAATTTGTTTTTTAAAAAGTGTGATTAATCGCGATTAGCTATGGACAATCATGCGATTAATTGTGATTAAATGTTTTAATCGCTTGACAGCCCTAATATAAAGACAGATAATTGTATAATGTACTATAAGATTATTACACCGCCCATCTGATGATTGCAGGCTGCTGTCACTTTAAAACATGACGCAGTTCAACTAGTGCTCCACTGTGTTGTGTGAGCAGCAGCAGCAGTCTGCAGGAGGAGCAGTCTGCAGCAGCATACGGCTGGCTCGGCCCGGGGACGTCGGTGCTTTCTCTGGGCCTCATCACCCTCATCACCGCCCTCAACATGGAGTTTCTACTGGGGAATCCGTTCAGCACGCCGGTGGGACAGCGCATCGGTGAGCTGTTTTATAATCTTTACATTGTCATAAACCAAAATGCTCCAGTCACCTCAGTCACATTACAGGTGCAGCTTACACTCGCATTTTTGTCGAGTTGCTTCTCCTATTTTTTTATCATAAATGGTTTTAATGCAGGAGCTAATACGTTTATAATGTCAATACATTAAAATAACGAAGCTAAAGGTGCATTTATTAAAGACTTAAAGAGTAGCAACGGGTTACAGTTTGATTGACGCGTCCGCTTAACCAATGATCTGGCAGAGGCGGGACTTACATGCTGTGAAGCTCGAATCTGATTGGTTGTTATTGTGTCTGTGTTTAATCAGCCAATAGCAGGGCGGGACGGAAAGTGGGCCACATCCTCTTGACCCAAATTATATGGATAGATATAGATGCACGTTCAACTGTAGCATAATGACTGCAGATGTGTCTTCATTCACTGATGGGAATTAAGAGTTAGGCATTAAAATGAATAAGCAGATTTAATTATAGTAGTTATAATTAATTATAATTAATAAATATATTAGTACTACTTCATTTAATTTTATTTGAAAACAAAAATTGTAACTTGCACACTTTGTAAACGTATATAATATGTTATTTTATGGTTTTGAATTAAAATAAATAGATAGGCAGTTTTAATTATAGTAATTAGAATTAATAATTATAGTAGTACTACTTCATTAATTTTTTTATTTAAAAATATAAATTGTATCTTGCACACTTTGCTAATATATATAGTATGTTATTCTATGTTTAGGCATTAAAACAAATAAATAAATAAGCAGATTTAATTATAGTAGTTATAATTAATTATAATTAATAATTATAGTAGTACTACATTTATTTTTGTATTTAAAAACAAAAATAATAACTTGCACACTTTGCTAATATATACAGTATGTTATTCTATGTTTATATTTTAGATTGTTTTTATGCTAGTTGAAGTAGTCAGGTATATTTATAGTGTATTCTAATATTCTTTATATTGTGTAGTCTATAGATATATTTCTCTAGTGTTGATTTGTACATTTTGTTTACTGTTCCAGTGCATTTCCTTAACCTGCTGCTGTAACACAATCATATCCCAATTTGGAATCAATAAAGTACATCTATCTATCTATCTATCTATCTATCTATCTATCTAGATACGATATTATTCATTAGGCTATACAAACTGTACATGTTTACAAAAATATCTGTCCTTATTCCATATCTATATAGATCAGAAAACGGTGTAATGTAGCAACTGCAAAGTGTTGTGTTTGTTATGCTAAGAAGAAATTAATATTATATTGTGAGAAACATAATGTACTAAGCATTAATAAAATAATTTTATTAATAATAATAAGGGCAAGCTATATGATATATTCCTGAGTAAACTGTAATTACTAAACCTTTTTTTCAGTCCACAGTTTTATATTATTGAACATTGTTTATTCACCTATTTTTTCTCAGAGAGTGCAACCGGCTCCAGCATGCCATCAGAAGACTGGGCTCTCAACATGGAGATCTGTGACTTGATCAACAGCTCAGAGGAAGGGTGTGTGTGTATATGTGTGTGTGTTATCTGTCAGCATCAACAACAAACGAGTCCTCTGGAGGTTACATGCCTCACTGACTGTTGAAAATTCTCTGATTACAGACCTAAAGACGCAGTCAGAGCCTTAAAGAAAAGGATTGTGGGGAACAAGAACTTCAAGGAGGTTATGCAGGCACTCACTGTGAGTGTTGTTCCCTCATCACCCTCATGCTCTGCCACCACCCTGTTGACTCAGTATTTGTTCTCAACACTTGGTTTGAGTTGTGAAGTATATCTTTTTACTAGGGTTGACCCGAATGCTTTGAAGCTTAGACCATTGCCATTTTAATCAACCTTCAAATCAGTATT
>CAKAOH010001079.1:0-17654 GCA_916701665.1 Sebastiscus tertius | reverse complement strand
CAAAACCAATTAGAAATGAAAACTGAAGCAGAACAGATAGATGTACAGTATACACAGATAGTCATCAAGATTAACGTGAAGATGGACAAACAATATTAGCTTCCCAAACAACACCAAATGATAGTAAACTCATAAAGAGGAAGTAACATTTGTGATCAACACCAAAGTGCACTATGTTAACTGTACGTCATAGAAGTATTAGAGTTAGCAATGAGTACTATATGAGAAAAGTTAGAGATTGCAGAGCAGGTTGGAGTAGTTGTGAGATTCTTGCCTTACCTTGCCATTCTGTAAGTGTGGTCCGATTTAATGTGAAAAAGTTGTTTACAAAAGTGTGAAGAATACAGTGACTAACGTGATGGTTTAAAAACTTTACACAGTCAAAAGCTTAGAATGGTGCAAATTAAGGTAGCGTGGATGCAACATGCTATTCAATGCCAAGTGTTTGGCCAAGCAAGTAATACCTTTAAAGCATGTCATTATTATTTATTAGCATTGTTGTAGTAATAAAAGAGTAAAAGTCATATACCAGTTATTTGAAAATCTATATAAAAACGTGCATTTGAAATACTTGATAAGGAAGTTTCATGTATGGAAGACCAGGATTGCCAATATTAAAATAAAATAATTTAATCTCTAATTTCAATTTATGTGTGCATATTTATACATATTAATTAACATGTTTAAAATGCAGACTTACTGCCAAAATGGACATCAAAATGAAAATTCTATTGACAAATAAGTTGCACTTTACTCCAAAGCAAACATTGCCATATTGACCTAGCATGAAATGGAACATTAATTTTAATTTTTCAAAATGGCAGACAATGTCCAATCTACAGGTAAAGTTTAATTTGAATTATGTCCTAATTTGAGCAATATCCTCTAAAAATGTAATGACAGTTTCTGTTTTTATGGCCACTGAAATTTGTCAAAGTAAACGAAATGGAACCATTTCATTTTCTACAGTTTCTGAACAGATTTTTAACAAAATGTCCAGTTTGCTTTTTCTAGATTTATGTAGGTTGCACATTGTGTGCCCATTTGAAAATGAAACCAAAAGATAATTCAGAATGTCAGTATTATTGTGGCAGTAGTATGCTTTAGAGGACAAATTGGAAATTATTTGTCAATAAAGTTTTTGCTTTGACAATATTTATGCATTTTGAACATGAAAATACAAATCAGACTTTTATTATTTTTTTCATAAAATAACATTTCAATTTGATTAAATTATTTCATTTTTATGTTGGCAGCACTGGACTTCCATACTTACGGTAAGTATATTGTATGTTTTAATTTAACCTTAACTGTTATAAACTAAGCAGTTCATAGTGCATCTCTAGAAATCATGCAACACGACATAAACAGACAAAATTACACGACAGACTAGTGGACAATATACATTCATAACTGTTCCAAAAAAATGCATCAGCACAGTATTCATCACATCAAAATAAATCAATAAAGCTTACATCTCAATAATGATGTTGTTTAGAGAGATTTCTAAATGTATTGAGGGTCACATATGACAGAAAACAAAAAGGGGCTTCCTGAGCTGGTGACAAAATTAGTGTAAAAACAATGAAAATGCATACAAACACAGTATGAATAAACCAAATCAAAAGCCAAAAACTACAGATAAGTGTGCAGTGCCTGAGCGCAGGACACACGGCAACAGCTTGGCCATTCATGTCAGCCGTGCATGTTGACCTCTTATTATAACAAACCAACAGAAACTGTGAAATGAACCAAAAATGAAGTCCTCATTTACACCATGCAGTGCTGTGGACGTGACATAAATAAATGGTGGGAAAGAAAAGTGAAGTAACGGAATGGGACTGTATAGTGAATCTGTGGAGAATCAAAAGGAGCGTGTGTATACCTCAGTAGTCCTATTGACCATCATCTGAAGCGGGAGGAATGAGGGAGGGAAACATCAGTTCAGTTAAAACTTGTTTAACACATTACTGCACTGCAGTCAGATGCACAGCAGCTCAGCTGTGCTGTCAGACGCTAAACTGGCAGCGACGTGGCTGGCGTGGCTCACTTCCCTTTAATCGGTGCAGCTGATGTCCAGCTCACACTGAGGTGACGGATGTCAACGCTTAAGGTCTTGTGGAAATGCAACTACTGATTGTTTTTATTATCAATTAAACTGTCATTTGTGATTAATTCTTTGGTCCAAAATTGTAAGGAATAGTGAGAAATGCTTGTTGCAATTTTTGTTTCAACCAACAATCCAAAATCCACAGATATTGAAGTTACAGAGATATAATGTAGTAAATCATCACTCCTAAGAAGCTGGAACATTTTAGATGGATAATCTGAAGTTTGAAGTCTCTCTCTTCCAAGAGACAATGAGAATGTGTATATTACATCAGGAAAGTGGGTGTTTGGTGCTTTGTATTTGTCAAACTAGCTCCCACAGAACTCCATTGTATTGAACCCATAATAAATAATGATAAAACCACAGCCTGGTCTGATATGACCAGTAACTAATTGTGGCTAATGTTATCTGTAACTTTAGATAGGTGAAGGTGTAACCGAGCCATTGAGGCAGTTGCTACTTGTGCTTTAATGGTTTTATTGCCAAAGTAAAACAAGTAGTAAAGGGAAAGTCAATGTGCCACTGTCCTGTAGTTGCCACTTTAGTTTAGCAAAACTTGCATAGTCTCTTTAAAGGATTTCTCTTTGGCTTACAACCTGTGTGAATGTACGTCTGCCTGTGTCTTTTATCCCATTCAACTTCTTTTCAACAGTGTTGCAAAGATCTCAGTAATTAACATGGTGAGTAAAGTGTTGTTATTACCGATAGGATAGGTGGACAAGACTAAGATAAGACCTGAGTAGTTCTAAGTTATTGTTATCCCTTAAAGGGTTTCATTTTATTTACCAGTGTCTTGGGGCACTTTCACAAGCCAACATTTTTAATTTATTCGTACTCTGGTGCGGACCAAAACAATCACCTCTCCAAAGTGGTCTTCCAAATGAACCCTAGTACAATTTGATTGCAATGAGAACATAATTGGACCCAATAGCGGGAAGTGAAACAAAATGCAGGGGATTACAGGCTGCCTGCGCAGGTATTTGTTGAGACGGACACAGGTAAACAATAGCAGATTGGTGCCGAGTGAAAAAGTGAAAAACTTTGGCCGTGCTCCTTCGTACAAGCAATTCAGCAAATTTTTTATTTTTTTATTTGGTCCGCTTTAATTTGTGCACCGTGAAACCAACCGGACTAAATAGAAAACAAACCAACAGTATACTTTTCACTCTGATTCGGACATGCAAAATGGCTTGTGAAAGCACCCAGCTGTTTTTTTCTATTAAGCAGACCATTTCAGATAGCTCCCACTGGGACTGTTTTTCCCAGGTATTTTAAATTAACCGTGCCCTATAGGTGTGACAGCAATATATGTTCTATGTGTACATGTGTGTGTGTGACTGTTCATGCTGGCTGTTTATAGCCCTTCTCCTCTGGGCTTTTCTTATGAGTCACATTGAGCAGGACTGCATCACAACAGCTGGACCCCATATGGCATTATACTAAAAGCATGCATATACGCTGAGCTGCCTCCACAAGGACTTGTAATCAACATGATTGGTGCCTTGTTGAAATATACTGTAGTTACTGTAGAAGGAAGATGGATTGTGCAGTAAATCATCTTCACAAGCCGCGTCACTTAAAACCACTCTCCGGTATCAGAAGAACAGTAAAAAAAAAAATCATCAAGTAACAGTGAATTCCCGCCAATACCGGATTAACTCTCCCATCCCTTGCTGATGGTCAGAAAGCAATCTTAAACAAAACCTCCACCCCTCCCCCCTTTGGTTGCATGCAGCCTTGTATATAACCACCATACAACCTGCAGACAGTGGCACACTCCATGCAGCGGACACTTAAGACACCGGTGCAGCGAGGAAGGAGGGGGTGATGGGGGAGGTAGTATGTGAGAGGAAGCATTTAAAGAGAGGAAGGAAAAAAAGAGGGAGAGACCCAGTTAGTGGCAGGATCAGGAGTGACGTGGCAGGCACAGAGACGCTGAATGAGAGAGAAATAGAGAGATGCATAGACACACAGATGGAAACACAGACACACTATACATACACGGGTATACAGCAAGTACATCACGACAAGTTAGTGCTCTTCTGTCATACACAAAATCATAGTCGTCGTAAATCTGGGCGACCTTGTTTACACCTGCTGTGATTGTTATCTGGATATTTTATCTGGATAAGAGAAATCTTTTAATAACTGACACCATAACAGTGACATCCAACCTGCCAGACCATCTCCAAAGTGGACAGAATTGGCCAGGGTCAGATGTAGTAATCTGCAGTGTGTGTCCACAAAAGCATTTCGATTAGCGGGGAACACAGGAGTGAATTCTCCCTCTTGTCTTCAGGTTATGGTTGCAGAAACATTCTTTTGAAGGTTTTGTGATCTGCCACCTCTATGGTTAATGTTTGAGCAACTAAAACTACTTGTTTAAGGTTCAGGAAAGACAAGCATCACGGTTAAAAGAAACCTATAATGACAAATGTAGAGGTTTACTTTGCTGATTCAAATCGTTTTGTTGTACAATCTGTTGCTGGTTCAGTACAAAACTTGACATTTAAAAGCACTAGTTAATCAGTTCCTAGCTCAGCAGCCGCCTAAGCCGGGTTTCCACTAAAAGTTCCCTGGACTTTTAGTCCCTGGAACTACTTTTCAATGAACTAAAAAGGTTCCTGCAGCCCACTGTTCTCTGTGTTTCCACATCCCTAGTTTGAACATAACATGCAATGTACTTTGTGTCCAAATTGTGAAAAAAAAGACAATGTTGAGTATTGCTGCACTGATCTAGCACTAAATTCTTTACAATGACATGTCAAATGTTGACATGTCGACTTCTAAGTCTTGGTTTTCCTGTTCCATCTCAATCCTGATGACACATTGGGACCCATAGGATTTCCATTCAGACGTTTAGTGCCAACTGGGTATAACAGTATGATGCACAGTTACTGTGAGTTGAAATATTGTCTATGGGGGAAACAGATACATCAGACCACAAGTAGAAACTTGAACATTTCAGATAGAAACATCTTTGTCATGGGCATAAATATCACCAATGGACAGAAAAATCATCACTGTGGGCCAGAACAGCTTTGCCTTACATAGAAACATCCCCACTGTGGTTAGAACGATCACAACCATAGGTAGAAACACATAGTACATTTGTGTATAGAAATGCTAAGACCCCGGGTGGGTAGGAAATGTCATTGCTATGGGCTAAGAGATCACCACTGTGGGTAGAATCCTCATCGCTGAGGCTTCTAACGTCATCATCATAAGCGGTAATATCATTACTACAACTACAGCTCAGCCCACACACGAGAAGTCCACACTACTGGACTGTAACATCACCTTTCTTCTAATTACGTGTTGCCAGCTTTCCACCTACTCGCCTACTTTATATAATGAACAGGAAAAAATGAGACCCTGTTATTATGAAGACAGGATGTGATGAGAACGGTGTGATCAGATTGTTGATAACTTATCCAGATAGGGATTACATTTTAATAGCAGATGTAAACAAGGTCTTTCCATCTAAAGACTCTAGTAGGACCCATGGGTGAACCCCAGTGTTAGTATGCTAAAACAACTGACATTTAACAGACGCTTTCAATGCTTTACCTTCTACATTCTGTACCTCAAATATCACCAGATCCTATTTAGCCAAATCCACTACAGCCTCATACAATTTAAATGCTTCATTAAAGTCCTCATGACCACAGTACGGACACATTGGCACAAACAAATAGAACCACATTAGCTTGACTTCCGCACATGCCAAACCCCATCCCCAACTCAAAGCGTGCTATGGGCGTACCTTCGACTGGACATCAGCATTGTGGTCGTTCTGGAGGAGCAGGGCGGCTGACTTGGTGTCGTCCTTGCGGGCAGCAATGTGCAAGGCAGGCAGGCGGACCTTGCCTTTAGTATCATTCTCCAGTAAGACAGAAACCACCTGGTTGTGGCCCTGCTGGAGGGCGATGGCCAGAGGGGTGAAGCCATCCTGGGTGAACAAAGACAAGTTAAGATAATTGGCTAACTCGTTTTCAAGAATCCTTCATTTGGGAAGTCTTTAAAGTATCGTCTCCAAACTTCTGACTTGTTTGGATGAAAGACCTGTACTATAACAGTAGATATGGTAAATTCAGAATAATGTTCCGCAGCATTGATTACATCAGTACAACATGTCATATTCACCACTTTGCAACTCTATCTTTTTAACAGAAAATACTGTTTTCATTCACTAATTATTCCCATTTACTTGTACTTTTCCGCTTTTCCGATTACTGTAAAACTCAACACTTCCTGCCTATGCTTCAAACTGAAAACCTACCAGGACAGGAAGGGACTAAGCTCAATATAAAACCCCAATGCAGGAAGTCTCACTTATGGTAGAAGCAGTGGGGCTCTAGGAATGTCAATGTTCGTCAGTCGTTGACTCAACCACTTTGGTCAAGACTTAAATGTCTCAACGAATACTAGATGGATTGCCATGACATTTTGTAAAGATGTTCATGGTCCCCAGAGGATGAATTCTAATGACTTTGGTGATCCCCTGATGATAGTGGTGATTCGACCTACCACTGTTTGGTCATGTGCCATGAAATGTTGTCATTTGTCATCCTGATTCCCAGATGATGTCCTATAATGACTTGGTGGTCCCATAAGTTTTCCTCTTGCTCTACTAGCATGTTGACATTTTTCAGAGTGGAATGTCTCGATATCTCCAGGATGGATTGCCATGGAATTTAAAATTGTCCAATACTTTGATTTATGGCCAAATATCTGCAAAATGAGGGTATTTACACAATGGCGTTGTAGCTGCTCCTCTCACCTCAGTAGCAGTGCTCTGGTTGCCTCCATTCTCCAGCAGGTATCGCACCACATCCATGTGATTCTCCTGGGCGGCCATGTACAGAGGAGTGAATCCATTCTACAGCACACAGGCAAATACAAGAGGTTACCAATAAACTACAGGTCATAAACATATACTGGCAAATAAAATCACAGCTCTCTCACATGATATTAGTGATGAGTTACACAGGAGGTGCTAATGCATTGCCTTTCAAGAGGATAGCAGCATTAAATAAAGGCTCACCTGAGACTGTGAATTGATGTCAGCTCCTCGTTTGACCAGGATCTTCACTACTTCAGCCTGACCAGCTAGAGAGGCTATGTGAAGGGCTGTGTTTCCTTTCTGGATTCATAGAAAGCAAAAAGGACAATGAGAATGGAAGGTGCTATACTTCATATCAGTACTTTTCTTCATGACCTAACCTTATTAAAAGATGGTATCTGTGAATTTGAAACAGTCCAGTTGTCTGTCAGGGTAGTATTAGAGCTACACAGACTGTGCCTGTCTTAAATCATTGGTCTTTGCAATAACTGTCATTGTATGTTTTGGTATGGACTAGGGATGCAAAACTGAACCGTAAAAAAACGGTCCGTTCAATGACGTACAAACCAAACCATGGGCTTGTTGAACCGTTGACCTAGTGGGCAACTTCTGGGTCTGAGAAGTAAAGCTAATGCAGAAGTGCCTTAAACTTGCATTTTTTTCTAATAGCCATAAGAAGTCTATGAGAATTTTTTTTGAAAAAAATAGAAAAATTACCTCAGTAAACATTGTGAACATGAGTTTATGGTCTCAATCTCTAGTTTCAAGTCTTCTTCAAGACAGCATGATGTTCATTTAGTAAATTAGGGTCCCATTTAGAGTCAAATAGACCATAAAGCAGGGGATGCTTCAGGGCGTGGCTACCTTGTGATTGACAGGTCGCCACCACGGCGTTGTCCGTGCTTTCATCTTAGAACTTTAACCCTTTCACAGTGTGTTTTCCGTTCATGAAAGTTAATTATAACCTTTTGGTCGCCTAAAAATGTCAGCGTTCGGTTGTGCTTAGCTCCACCCTGTCGTTTCATTTCTGGTTGCAAATAACCAAGATGGCTATGGCCAAACTGCCGAACTCGAGGCTCCAAAAAGGCAGTCCACAAACCAGTGGATGATGTCACGGTGACTACGTCCACTTCTTATATGGTTGCACTACTATTAAATACCTGCTAATTATTTGGTGAGGTGCTAGAGACAAAGAAGAGGCAATTATCTGAACATAGGCCTACTTGACCATTAAGTAGCCTGCCTTATTATTGAACTTTAACATTGGGTCATGTTCAGCACTTGGGAATGACAGCAATACAAATACACTGTAAGCTAGCTGTCCTGCAACTCACCAAACTTCTAGCAGCATCTATTTTATATGATGAATCCTGCTTTTCAGGAAGTCTGCTCAGTTTGAAGCTGAGATAACTCACCTTTGTGGCTGAATCCACTGACGCACCTCTCTCCAACAGCTCCTGGACCAGATCCACATGGCCCTCCTTGGCTGCCAGGTGCAAAGCATTAAGACCATTCTAGGAAAAGAGACGGGAGGAAAGGTCAGGCCCAAAGTCCAACAACCCAACGTCAACAAAGAATAAAGACAGGTCCAAATGGAAAGAGAAGGGATTACCACATCCATAACTAACTGAGCCTGCCATACTTTCTCAGTTTCCATCTTTTGAACACTCTTCCATGTGGAGCGACAGACTGAAATATCAAAGCTATAGCTATCAAAGTTGGGTCTGATGTTGTGCCATGCTATGCTGGCGTTGAGCAGAGCCAGTCCTGGGTATGAAGATATAAATAGTTGTGTGTGAGTGTGTCTGTGTTGTTCAAGCACAACATCCTCTTATTTTTCATGTTGATCCCTTCTACTAAAATATCATTGGTATTGATTGGTGATGGCAGAGACAATAAACAAATATGGGAGATTAATTATAAAATACCAAATGAACCAGATACACATCTCGAAGAAGTTTAAAAGAGCTTGTCATCTCATTAAAGAGTTGGTTTATTTCAAATGACAGATGATACCGACGAATTAAAGTTGACACACGGTAGTTCAGAGCAGTGACGTTTGACGTTTCAACTTATAAATCACTCATGACCTTTATTAATATCTGTATTGGGCTCTTCAGAGTCATGTGCTACTTGGTTGGCAGGGAAGAGGTGGGACGGGCTAACCTTCTCGCGATGTCACAAGATCATACGAGAGTCACAGGATCAAATGTCACACGCAAATCCAAGTAAAGAGTTTGTGTCCAGCCAGCCAGAGCACGGACCAATCAGCGTCCTTTGGGGAGCTACTGCAGCTACGGGCATGGTTTAGGTGTGTGAGATCAATGAGACCATAGTATGAGCCGACACAGAGAGGCGACTTCCTTCTAAACAACAATGGCGGCTCCTGTAGAGGTTAGCATAGATGCTGCAATAACATCAGTCATATCAGAACTGGAGAGTATATTTCTTCGTTGAAAGAAGAGCAAAGAACGGCACTGAACATGGAGTGAACATCAGCATACACATCCAGCAACACTGTTTTTTAATTAGGAGGGTTTCCAATTTCATCCCTTGCTAGTTGTTGTCTGTCTGGTGTTTGGTTCTGGACAGGTAATGAACAGCTTTTTTTGCCTCCAAAAGCTCCCTGCGTCTGCTAAAAACGGTTTATTTTATCGAGAGTGGCGTTTGAAAGCAGTAAAAAATGATAAGCAATGAGCTAAACGAGGCTAAAGAGCTCTGTAGCGCTGGGAGGAATCATTTCCTGTAAGATTTTCACATCGTCCTTTGATCCATTGTTAATAAAAAATAATATTGAGTGCAGCTTTAAATGAAAATGAAGACATTTCAGGCCAGTTAAACAGCCAAACCAACCATCGCACCATTAACAGCCTTCCGTTGTCTTTCACGTTTTTAGGCAAAGGAATGGAGATGAATGCAGGGTTGTTCCCTAGTTTATCCCTCTGCTCATCTAAGTGACCCATTCAATAACCCTTTCAGCAGCACGAGCGTCAGGCTGCAGCATAAAAAGAGCCGCTGAGTCGATAAGTCATTTCCTCCATGACTGCAAAACAAATCCTCATCACACAGGCCCCTGAGGTCGATGGTCCCACTGGACTCCTCTAGAGTCCCCGCGGAGGCTCCCTGTGGGATACCGGGAGAGGGAATGCTCACCCAGAATCATCTCACTATGCTTTGGTGTTGTTTGCCCCAGAGGTATTCCACAGCTGGCAGGAGGCATCTGTTCAGTAACAGAGCAGAATATGTATTTCAGCCAAGTCCTGCTGTTTTTGGATCAGTTGACATGTCCATGCCTTCTGCTGGCCTCATGTCACCCTGCACTTAGCCAGTGCGTTGCTACAACTACTGTATCTGAAATACTAGTTCAGAGTAGTGCACTCTTTATCATGCTTGGTGCTCTGTGTTTGGGATTTTTTTTATTTTTAATGGAAATGTGTCAAGGCTTTACAGCATGTCTATACCACTGTGTTCTGGCCTTGCAGCCACGTATGAATTATGTTGAAATTGGACAATTGCACCTTATGATTTATGTCCAATGCCAACGCTCAGTGCTAACGCAGGAAGTAGTGTTGCCCTTTGTGTAGCGAGGCAGGGTGTGAAGATCTGGGTGATGGATGAGCATGCACTGTGCCTGACCATAACTCTATGTTTCAATGGTTGTGCTTGGCCTTGGACACTTGATAGCCCTGTTCCACACCAACCAATCACCACCAACATCTCCAATTTGTTAAGTGATTTATTATCTGATGTTGTCTCCAATTGCTGTGTTCCCTGTCCAGTCAGAGCTTTGTAGGCTGGACTCAAAATGGGGACGTCATCTTCCTAGGGATGCACCAGTCTGACTTTTTCCATCCCGATACCAATAGCGATACCTGGGCTTTGGGTATCGACCAATACCGAGTGCCGATCCGATACCAGTGTTTAATTAATAAGCTGTATGCCTCACTGTAAGCTGTATGTGGAAGTGACAATGCTTTCTTAACTTTGTAAAATAAAATAATAAATCATACACTAGCAACTTGGCAAAAAATCTTCAAAAGTAACAGGAATTACAATTCAAGTGTAAACCTTTTTAATGCACCAACAAATTGGTCAACACTTAAACAGGAAATTCAAGTTCCAGTATATCATTTATATAGTTTATAAACATTGAATTGAGTTGAATGGATCGGCCCCATTGTCACCGATACCCAATCCAGCTATTTGAGTCATTATATATCCGATATACAGTATATATCTGATCCTGTATCAGTGCATCCCTAGTCCCAACCCCCACTCCATGGTTTCTGTTCAGTCCTTCATCTGAGAACAAGCATCCAACATCTGTTTGAAGTAACACCTGTCACTGTTCTCCTATAAAAGACCAGACAGCCATTTTCAGCTGTGACTACTGCAGAGATGAACTAGTCCCTGCGTCTTTTGTCCCAAAGGACAACAACAGTCAGAGGGAGCTGGATAAAACAGGGAACTACTTTTTAATCACCCTCATATAGAATATCTATCTATAAGTATATCCCATATCAGATGTGCTGCATGTTGATTACTCACAATTTCTAATTAATGGATTCTCTGTATGCAAAACTATGACGCCTTTTCTGTTTTTCTGTCTTTAATATGGAACACTCCAGTTCTGCCATTACTTTCAAGGGGGCGTATTAATCTTAGTACACCCCCCCACATGCTCTCCATTCACCTCCAGGAAGCCACTAACCCCTTTATCATCCTCCATGCCCTGTACGCCCACTCCTCCATCCATAAAACCTCATTCTGTCAGCCCACATGAACACAATCACTTAGGAGACCATTCCCAATCATCCGTTCCATCTATTCCACCAGCAATTTTAAAGCAATGCAAATGTGATGTGGTGAAAATCTAATTTAGCCGCGCTGGAGTCGTCTCAGGGGAGGGAGGCGCTTATAATCAGAGTAAATACCACCTCATCAGTGCAGTATGTTACTGAGCTATAAACAGCGTCAGAGAACAGTAGAACACTGATGCCCATTACTCACTCAGGGGGAAGATCTCTCACAAGACTTTTCAGGGAAATGGTAAAGATTATCAACTATTAGCATGGTGCTAAACTCACAGCTGAGCTAATTTAAAAAAAGCAATACCTAAATAATGATCTGCTCCTTTGTAACATTATGTGGTCTATACTCTAACTGATCAGCTTCCTTCTTTACTGGCATGCTTTTATGTGAGAACAGTCTGTGCATACAGTCCTCAAGGTCATACATTTAGAGTGGTGCGCAGTTTCTAAATGATCTGTGAACACTTGCAGACATGAGCAGCCCTTGTTGACGCAGAAAGTATATATTTCAAACTTCAGATTTTGGTTAAGGAAGGTCTTTGGAGGTGAAGTCGTGATACTTGGGCCAACTTCAACTCCTGATGAAGATGTCGAAAGTCGGTTACGAAAAGATGCATCTGAACCCTCAACACCCAAACACACATATACCAATATATAATAGAAACAACCAAGTATGTGTCTGGACCATGTACGGTCAGTCTGTTGATTTGTGGCTAAATTGTTACACTAATAGTCAGTGGTCATGTCTATAATGTTAAATCCAGCGGTACATGTCCAACAGGTCCGACGAGGACACTAGGGGACGCGTTGCTCCGCTCAACTGGCCGTTCAAGCGGTGACTTATCCTATCTTGGAATGTACCTGATTGGTTTTCTGCTCACCGTTTCAAACAGGAAACAACATGGCAGCCTGCTCGTAAACTTTCTGTGATTCCGTCTAAACAATCCACCAAAATCTACTTCTGGACAGACAGAAATAGGCGATGCCAATCTGGTTTCATTTTAGAACTAGATCGCCTAGTTTGGTCCAAGTTTCATGAGCTGGATGCGTCGCGCTTGACGGGCTCATTTGCATAAAGGACTGTCCCTGCCTTTTCATTTTGTAAGAGAAACGACCAATAAGGAAACTCCAACACTCGGCCAACCAATCGTGTAGTCAGTCAGTGACAGAGTTTTGCGTTTGTAGGGCTGGCCCTCTGCGGTCCAGCCAAAAAGGCCTCAATAACTAACTAAAAGGTCTGTATTTTCTTTTGACATGACACTTTGATATGTGACCTTTACTATGATTCATTTTTAAAGCCGTCTACTCAGCTGAGATACAGTGGGACAGAAACACCTGCAAACACAGACAGGAGCTCAAAATATCTGGGTGGTGCCAACATCAGTTGATAACAACAAAGTCTGAGCCTGACACACCACTGAGCCTCCACGAAATCTTAAATTTCCACTCCATGTGACTTTAGTTTACTGGGCTGGTCATTACGGCTGTTGCCAGGACAGGACTGTTTACCTCCTATCAGGTTTCATTACCCCCCTTCAAGCCTCTATGGCTGGAATGCTAATGGGCTTAAAGGAGACAAGATAACTAGGCCTAAATAAAGAACCTCTCTCTGATCAAACACAGCCCTCTCCCCGACTGGAATGTAGAGCCATTTTTATGTAATAGTAATACAAAGATTAGTGGTGGACAATACGAGCACATTATCACTTCTTAGAGAAATACATTTTGAGGATTGTATGCTAAATGGATAGCAAGCACCTTTGGACTCACTTAACAGGCAAAACTATATCAAATGACGCGTTTGTGTAATGTGAAACCCAGAAAGAATAATCATCGACTCTGCAGTTCCCCTTCAGCTCTGCAGAGCATTTTAGCCTCTTTCAGCTCACTGTTTTGGTGTAAACGCTCTCATCAACCAGCAGCAGACAGATGTTTTCAGTTAGAAAGCTGTACACTACCTGCTCACCAGCAGACAGAGACTAGCTGGTGAACATAGTGGAGCATTTAGCAGCCAAAGAGATATTTACCTCAGGAGTTGGTGGAGACCAAAACGGAGCTAAAGCAGAGTGAATATTGGACACAAACACAACTCCAAATGAATGATGATGCTGCTCTGTGTCTGCTGGATGTGTAAATAGGAAACTGTTCAAGCTAACATGTTCACCATAACAACTTTACAGGTGGCCAAAAATCACTTAATGCAGCTTCAAGGAAATAACAAACCACCACAATCTAACTGTGCCAAAAAATGTTTCATTTTCAGAAACTGAAGTTGGCAGCTTTAGCTGTTATATTTCTGAACCTGTACACTTGGCCTCTGAAAAAGTAAATCAAGTTGGCAGTGGATGACAATTCAATAAAATTCGTATTGTTCTATTAGTAGTAGTTTGTATGACTTTATATTGTAGCATCCTGATATAAGCTTATAGGGGAGCGTCCCAGCAGATGTTAATGTGTTTTATATATGTATATATTCCCACACTTCCATCAAAATATACCTTGTATCAGAAAATGTTTTGTCCATACTGTGTTGCTGTAGGGAGTGTGTAAGTGTGTGTGTGAGTGGATGTTGTGGATGATGTCATGTGATCTGTCTCCTACCTGATTGCAGGTGCTGATGTCCACTCCCCCTTTCAGATACTCCAAAACCTTGTCGATGTTCCCTGCTCTCGCCGCTCGCAGGAAACTGGTGTTACTGTCCGACTGGAAGAGACACAGGAGAAATACATTTTTAAAAAATAATCTACGTACTGTATGTCCAAACCACATTTACATTTCGTCATTGGGTGTCAACGATGATTGGTAAATCACATGATTAAGCCTCTCCGGCTGAATGAGTCGCATTCTTTCTCAAGTAACGGATACAAAATCCAACTCACAATCTTGCACCACAACCTAAAAATCAATCGCAAAAAATCAGGAAGGAATACATTCATGTGTTTTGGTGAGTAACACTGAATGTAACATAACATTTTGCTTGTTTACAAGAGAACACCATAGGGCCCCTTTAACAGCATTTCATTGTACTGGTAGTAACCGTGTGACATGACAATGATGTTGAATCTAATCTAATGTATGCATGTAACTCTATAAAGTAGTTGTATGTAATTGTTAATTATCTATGTATGCACACTTATGCAATTAACATGTTTTAATTTTCTGTTGAGGACTCAAGTCTTGAGCAGAATCTCACAAATAAATCTTTATCAACAATAATTCTGCAGTCATAATTAGTCATGCTGTTTCCTTAGTGCACAATAATGTGTATGTGTGTGTGTTTGGGAAGGACATGTCCCCTGTTTGTCGTTGGATGCTGAGTGAGCAGCGGTTGGAAACAGACCAGGACTGTAAGGGGGCAGAATGATTCAGCATTTTTCCCTCTCAGTGCCTTCACTAAAGCTAAATCCTGGCTCACACACAGCTTGTTCAAAGCTCCCGGCTCTCTGCTCCTCCGGTGGAAAAACACCGTGTGATGCTTATTTTTTTTACTGCATTCAAACTGCGTTACTCCTTCCAACAGGAAAGGTCAGAGGTCAAATTCAGAAATAGTGGAGGATGGTGGGGGACTCACTGTCTTACTCATGGACACTTCAGCAGATGTTCTGTTTGTTTCTATAGCTGAGGAATTTGTCTTCCATTGGCTGTAAAGGTCAACCTAAAATTTTCATTAGCAAGCCCTTTCGGTGTTGACAGTTATTACAGTTATGCGTCTTTGTGTGTGTCCTTTCTTATAGTCTGTCACGCAGTCACCTATAGCATCACACTGCCCACATTTTCACAGAGAATGCCGAGATCAGAGGAAAAAACGCAGCCCTGACGATGTATAGAATGAGCAGTGACACTGCAGCACTGATGTCTACTTCACACACATACAGATAGTCCTGGTCTTGTGTTTCTGGCTGACCTGCAGTCAGCTGCTGCCTGGCTGCTGCAGAGAACTGCATTGCATCACTCAGGCTCACGACTACTAGTGCTTTCAGCAACACCGCCACAGTCACCTCAAAGGACCATGCTAATGTTTCTCCATGTTTTAGTCCACAATCGACCCGTAACATTACAGACAGCTTATAATCCATGCCAGTACACTACAAAAGTCAACTTGCAGAGACTTGAAGTCTGTTTAAGATAGATGGTGCAGTTGTATACATGCAGTGGCAGACTCAGGCTGTCTGAGGGATAGGGGCAAAAATAATAAAAAGGGCAACAGCTGGTTGCAGTGGGGCACCAGCATCAGCATATATTGTAGGACACTGGACGGGAACCCCTAAAGGTCCCTGCATCATTTTTTCATAACGTTTTCTCCACTAAGGGCACCCCAGGGGTACCTGCATCATGCCGTTATCACGTTTTCACCACTGGAAGGGTACCTTAGAGGCCCCTGCATCGTGTTTTCTCCACTGGAAGGGTACCCTAGAGGTCCCTGCATCATGTTTTCTCCACTGGAAGGGTACCCTAGAGGTCCCTGCATCATGTTTTCTCAACTGGAAGGGCACCCTAGAGGTCCCTGCATCACGTTGTCATCACATTTTCTCCACTGGAAGGGCACCCTAGAGGTCCCTGCATCATATCTTCATCATGTTTTCTCCACTGGAAGGGCACCCTAGAGGCTCCTGCATCATATTTTCATCACGTTTTCTCCACTGGAGGGGCACCCTAGAGGTCCCTGCATCTCGTTGTCATCATGTTTTCTCCACTGTAGGGGCACCCTAGAGGTCCCTGCATCTCGTTGTCATCATGTTTTCTCCACTGGAGGGGCACCCTAGAGGTCCCTGCATCACGTTGTCATCACATTTTCTCCACTGGAAGGGCACCCTAGAGGTCCCTGCATCATGTTTTCATCACGTTTTCTCCACTGGAAGGGCACCCTAGAGGCCCCTGCATCATATTTTCATCACGTTTTCTCCACTGGAAGGGCACCTTGGAGGTCCCTGCATCACGCACTTTATCATGATTTATCTACTATAATATAGGATATTCGAAGAGGGCATTTTTGCTGCGTTTTTTTTTCGAACATGGGGTCACCAGTGGGGATAATTGCCCCCCTGAGTCCACCAGTTTATACATGGAATGTACTAAAGTCCGGAAAGTATTTTTCATACAGCCTCATAAATGTTCTTACAGGGTTAGCATTGTTTTCTATAGCAGCACTGCACAAAGCAGCCATTACAAAAATCAAGCCTGTCTTATAATATCCTCGCATTCGCTTCAGAGCTGCAGAGTCACATTATGCAAGACCTTGCCCTAATCATCGTTCTGCCAGTGGCGGGTTGCTATAGTGACACTTAGACCAACATGACTCTCAGACAAGTGGGGCTTTTGAATGGACAACACTTAACATTGAAGAGAAAGGGAGGATTGTGGCAGCCAGCTTCCTACAGAAATTGTTTCATAACTCCTGGTTATAAGGAGCTTAGTCAGTTTGTCACTCTCTTTGATGGCAAAATGTTTTGAATGTGCTGAGCATATAAGAAAAAAGGCTTTAAAATGCCTACAGTTACATGAAGGTCGTTTTTGGGGTGAGTCTGCAATAAAGGAACCTTAGTCAGACATGAAGGACATCGCTTTTCTGCCTCTTTCACAGCAATTTAGAATGGAGTTAGGTAGTTAGTGAAATAAAATGTCCTCAATAACACTGATGGCATCAAATCTTGTATATGGTCTCGTGTGTCCTTTCTAGAACAATCTGTTCCTGCTTGTGTCTAGACACAACTTCATGACTTAATCAAACCTGCCAAGCATGACAAAAAAGCCCAGCCCCTAAATCTCCTCCTCCATCACATTACATCAAACATTCATTTACAGAGTCACCGTCTTTATCTGTGGAGCGCGAGGAGCTTTATCAATAATGCAAACCGAATCCACCACACCCATGCACACACACACACAC